>WBZZ01006528.1:30000-32500 GCA_019918135.1 Paulinella micropora | reverse complement strand
CTCCATCGTCTCACCCGTGAGGGGAGTACGAAGAATTGACGATAGGCTCTAATGACACCCCCGCAAGGGCAGTTCCAACACTTCCAGACGGACCGGTATGTTCAATGAAAATACTGGTGGCACCGACGGGAATCGAACTGGCGACAGGGCCCAGATGGTAGAACTTGACCACTGGGCAATAATAATAATAATAATAATAATAATAATAATAATAATAATAATAATAATAATAATAATAATAATAATAGTGATAATAATAGTAATAATAATAGTAATAATGATAATAATATTGTTTCTCTAAGGCGTACTGATGCAGCTGCATGGCACGATCCTATTATTATTATTATTATTATTATTATTATTATTATTATTATTATTATTATTATTATTATTATTATTATTATTATTATTATTGGACACCGTGATAGCCCAGTGGTCAAGTTCTACCATCTGGGCCCTGTCGCCAGTTCGATTCCCGTCGGTGCCACCAGTATTTTCATTGAACATACCGGTCTATTTCTGGACCAGTATTTTCATTGAACATACCGGCCCGTCTGGAAGTGTTGGAACTGCCTTTGCGGGGGTGTCATTAGAGCTTATCGTCAATTCTTCGTACTCCCCTCACGGGTGAGACGATGGAGGCGCATGTGCAGAAAT
This sequence comes from Paulinella micropora, assembly GCA_019918135.1. NCBI lineage: Eukaryota > Cercozoa > Imbricatea > Euglyphida > Paulinellidae > Paulinella > Paulinella micropora. The sequence goes on along the minus strand of WBZZ01006528.1, from coordinate 31,843 downwards.
GCATCAGCCATTGACAGAGAAGCACTATTATTATTATTATTATTATTATTATTATTATTATTATTATTATTATGATTATCATTATTATTATTATTATTATTAGTGGCACCGCGATAGCCCAGTGGTCAAGGTCTACCATCTGGGACCTGTCGCCAGTTCGATTCCCGTCAGTATTTTCAAAGGATATTTTCTTTGAAAGTATTGGTCTGTCTGGAAGGCTTGGAGCTGCCCTGCGGGGGTGTCAGTAGAGCTGTCGTCAAATCCTCGTACTCCCCTCGCGGGTAAGACGATGGAGCATGTGCAGAATTGCATTCGCAATTGACTGAGAAGCACTATTATTATTATTATCATTATTATTATTATTATTATTATTATTATTATTATTATTATTATTATTATTATTATTATTATTATTATTATATTACTATTATTATTATTACTATTATGGACACCGTGATAGCCCAGTGGTCAAGTCCTACCATCTGGGCCCTGTCGCCAGTTCGATTCCCGTCGGTGCCACCAGTATTTTCATTGAACATACCGGTCCGTCTGGAAGTGTTGGAACTGCCCTTGCGGGGGTGTCATTAGAGCCTATCGTCAATTCTTCGTACTCCCCTCACGGGTGAGACGATGGAGGCGCATGTGCAGATTTGCATCAGCCATTGACAGAGAAGCACTATTATTATTATTATTATGATTATTATTATTATTATTATTGTTATTATGGAGGGATGCACAGTATGGCACCCCACGGGAAGAGGAGGTGGTTGGGCCTCTTCCCACTGGTTCCGAGGCTATGTTGTTGTGTTGTTCTTATAAGACATACACCACGTGGGGTCAAATAGGTATATATTCCGAGATCTAGGGGTGGTGACGGGTTTCGAGGCGTCCCAGACACTTACCGCCAAACGTCCTCATGCGCTGGCAGACCGCATGAAATGTCTGCTACGCCTGTGAGTACCTCCATGCGGGACCTACCCAGTCTCGTGGAGCTCTCACGCGGGGAAGATCAATCATTTGTAGTTGATTTCCTGCAAGGTACCCGACACTGTGCGGATAGTAGGGACTTCCTTTTGGGGCTTTCTATGCAGGATGGTTAGAGTCACTCTTCCCTCCCCAACATACCCACTGTAGTCCCTGTTGAGTTGAGGGATAGAGGCCCTCGGGCTCAGCCATGACAGATCAATATATATATATATATATATATGTACATATATTTATTATTATTATTATTATTATTATTATTATTATTATTATTATTATTGTGGCACCGCGATAGCCCAGTGGTTAAGGTCTACCATCTGGGACCTGTCGCCAGTTCGATTCCCGTCGGTGCCAGTATTTTCAAAAAGGATATTCTTTGAAATTTCAAAGCATATTTTCTTTGAAAGTATTGGTCTGTCTGGAAGGCTTGGAGCTGCCTTGCGGGGGTGTCAGTAGAGCCTATCGTCAAATCTTCGTTCTCCCCTCGCGGGTGAGACGATGGAGGCACATGTGCAGAAATGCATTCGCCATTGACTGAGAAGCACTATTATTATTATTATTATTATTATTATTATTATTATTATTATTATTATTATTATTATTATTTTGGACACCGTGATAGCCCAGTGGTCAAGTTCTACCATCTGGGCCCTGTCGCCAGTTCGATTCCCGTCGGTGCCACCAGTATTTTCATTGAACATACCGGTCTATTTCTGGACCAGTATTTTCATTGAACATACCGGCCCGTCTGGAAGTGTTGGAACTGCCTTTGCGGGGGTGTCATTAGAGCTTATCGTCAATTCTTCGTACTCCCCTCACGGGTGAGACGATGGAGGCGCATGTGCAGAAATGCATCAGC
>WBZZ01006528.1:0-27500 GCA_019918135.1 Paulinella micropora | reverse complement strand
CTCGAGTTGCACTTTGTTCGCATTGTTGTTGCTCGCTTCGTGATTCTGCGTTATTTTTTTTCTTCTTCTTCGTTCGCGTTTTCGATTGGATTTCGAGCTTGCGTGGAAGTAGCTGCTATTCATTTTCAGTAATCATTTAAGTACTCATTTATTCTTTCTTGACTCAGCAGATCAAGAGATCTCTCAAGGCCTAGATTTCTATGTTGTTACAGAAGATGTTGATACTTACTTCACAAGTTGGAATTCTCTTTCTCTGACTAGTCTTTTCCAGCTGTTCCTTGACTTTACTTGTAATACTTGAAATCATCATCTAATCGGGTTGAAGCTGGGCCAGGCGACCGGAGGGCGAGCAGGCCCGGCGAAGATTTTATCGGCGAGCCGCATATGTACTTTTATGGGTCAGCTCTATCGATTTGATTTTCTCAAAAGTTGTGGAAAAACCAAACGTCATGTCGGGTTTGAAAGAGTTCTTAGCGAATCGTGATTTCCCTGGTCAAGTTAGTACAATATTAAGATTGCAGTGAAGTACTCAGTGAAAGAATGATTGACTTAGTAGAAGATAATTACCATTTTCCTAGGTTCATTTTTCAAGAAAAATGCCCTCTAGGAAAAGGGTCGTTAAGTCCAAAATAACCAAAAATTCAACAACAAAGAGAAATCATAAAGAAATCGAATAGAAATAGAAAAGGAAGAGAAATAAAAGAAGGAAATTAATTATTTTACATTTATAAAAATATTATTACATAATTATAAAAGATGACGACTACATTACAACAGCAAGCAGACAAAGAAATGAAGGAAGCATACAACAAACTTTTTCCAGAAGCAAATACCGATGATTTTTCTTTTAGAAATTTCACGAGAGAGCAAATGATTGATAGATATAGAAAAGCACACGAGTTCTGGGATAAGCAAGCATATGAAATAATAAATGGCAGAAAGAATACGATGAAGGAACTATACAAAATACAAATTTGTATCCAAGCAAAAGAAAAACTAAATATGAGAATGGCTATACATAATATATAATGAATTATTTTACATTTATAAAAATATATTCATATTAATATAAATATAGTTGAGACAATGCCAAGACCAAAACTATACGAAGGAGAAGCAAGACGAAAGAGAAATAACGAGAAGGCTCTCGCATACTACTACCGCCACCAAGAAAGGTTGAAGGAGGAAAGAAAAGCAAAAGCATTAAAGCAAAAGCAAGAACTCAAAAGCATAGATGAATACAAAAGGAAGATACAGGAGCTGGAAGACTAAATAAGTAGAATAACTGTCTAAGCCACTATAATTTTTTTGTCGCGGTAAAAATATTTTTAATCTAAAGACATACGCGCCGTATAATAAAGGTAAAAACATTAATTAATTATTTTTAGAAAAATTATCTTACCTTATATATATATATAACTGTAAAAATGTCCAAACCACCTTTACCACCAAGACCAAACAAACAATATGTTCAACTTCTTCAAGCTAAGGCTAAGCGGAGAAAGGTTGAAACAAAAGATAAAAGAAACCGCCGAGACCTTTTATCTAACATCCGTAGTAATACGAGGGCAAATCTCCGCGATGCTAAGACGCGAGAAGCAAAAAGGCGAGAGTTTAGAGCAAACGAGTACGAAGTTAGGAGGGATAACCGGCTGAACTCTTTCACGTTCAAATTTAGGGACTTAGATATAAGCTTCTATAACACTGATGCTCTAGAAGAGAAGGTGTTGATACCCGCTATAAGATATGCTAGAAGGGAAGGGATGATGGCTAATGCGGATGTCAATATATCTATAACATACTCCACCGCTCCTGCTAATGAGCGATATGACCACTATTTAAAAAAGAAAAGTTTTAATTCATTTCAACTCCGTCAATACGATACTATCTTTATGGATGCTCTTAACGAGTTCAACATAAACAATATTGAAGCCGGAGAGAATGGATATGAAAGAACCATACGATATGTGGAAATAACAATAGTTCAAGAAAACGGCGGAGGATGCTATGAAGGAAAAACTGAAAAGATGGAGAAAGTCGAAGAAGGTAGAAAGATATCTCCACCAAGCAAAAACAACAACTGCTTATTCTTCTTATGTAAGGATATTCTAAATATTCATCTGATGAACAAGAACCGCTGTAATATTGTCAGAGCCGAATTCAACCTTCAACCAAACTCCCCAATACCATTTTCAATAGCAGTCCAAATATTGAACAAATACAAAAAAGAAGGGAAAACATACGAAATAACAGACCACGTTATGAAGCAAACAGTAAGCACGAATGAAGAAGGACAGGAACCCGACAAACTAATCTTTTTAGAAAATAACCACTATTACGGACTGGTTAAGCAGTTTAAGAAGCGATGCGAAGACTGCTTGCGATTATATTTGAACAAACATAAATGTAATCTTAACAGGAAAAAATATGCTGATATTAGATTGAAGAAGAATGGTAAAAGACACCTCATAACTAAGTTCCACACGGAAGAACGAATAAACAATGACCAAATCCTCCATTATGATTTAGAATCATTTAGAAATACAACTATCGCGAACGGCTACGATATCCACGAATGCTACATAGTCTGATATACTCAGGGCTTTGAGGGGTTTAAATACATAGCTGGTAAAGATTGTATAAGTCAATCTGTGGACCTTCTAATAAAACGATGCGACCTTATAAAAGAAGGATGGGAGCCGAAATGTAAGAAGGACAAACCGCCCGTTCTATATGTTAATGGTTTTAACGGGGCGAACTTTGACCACTACTTCATACACCAGGAATTAATTAAAAGGGGTATTAAGATTAAGTCGTCAAAAATTAACAACTGCTCTATTATATGCTTAGAGTTTGAAAATGTCAAGATGTGGGATATGTGTAAGCATACACAAGGAAGTCTTAAAACAAATCTTGAAAGTATCGGGTGCAAAATCCTCAAAGGAGACTTTGACCACGACAGGGCGAAGAGATGGGAGGATATGGATGACAAGACGAGGCAGGAATGTCTGGCTTATCTAACGAATGATGTTATGGGTTTCAAGGAATTGTATGACAAATTAAACACGACGATATTTACAACTCATAAAGTCAATCTAACTTCATACATCTCAAATTCTAGTCTGGCTTTCAACATATGGAAAAAATATGTAGACGGTAAATACGAGGTGAGACTTCCAACGGTGGAGCAGGAAAGAGCATTTAGAAAAGCCATTATCGGAGGAAGGACTTACCCGTCTAAGAGGCGGTTCATTTCAGCTCAGTATGAAAGATATTTGAAAAAAGAAATAGGATACACTGATATAGATGATTACCTGATTGATGAGGATGTCGTCTCTCTATACCCATCAGCAATGTTGAACGAATTTATGGTGGGAGATATACTGGAAACAATGGGACCATTTGACCCGCGGAACCTTCAAATCTGCATCTATAATCTTGACTACGTCTCACCAAAAAATATACTACACTCCAGAATCGGTCAGCGAGACCACATGGGCTCTCTTAAACTGAGATTAGAGGATATGAAGGACCAATGGCTTACGAGTGTAGACATCGAAGACATGGTTATACGGTCAGCATTCATAAAGGATACTACACTGTAAAATCTGAATGTGTCTTTGCCAAATACATAGACGATATGTTTAAGGCGAAGGAAAATGCGGAGAAAGGTAGCACACAATATTCTAGCAAAATTGTTTATGAATAGTCTATACGGTAAGATGATACAGAGACCAATACCATCCATTACAACATATATACAGACTAACGAAGAATACTGGAAATTCTGGAGTAGTAATCAAATAACTGACATTGTTAAATTTACTGATAAAGAAGGAAAAGACTTATGGCACATATCGGGACTTCCTCGTAATCCAATCTTATTAGAGAGTAGCATAACAAAACCTTCACACTACGGGGCGTTCATACTAGCATACAGCCGTCGCATTATGTTTAAGTATATTAAGGAAGCCAACCCGAACAGAACCATCGCGGACGACTTTTACTATACCGACACCGACAGCCTCCAAATCCACGCGAGATGTGCGAGACATATTAAGAATATGGGCAACAAGCAACTGGACGGTATAAGCGACGACTTAGGCGACGGATGTAAGATTATAAAAGGTATATGGATAGCACCAAAACTATATATGTTAGAATTTACAACCCAGGATGCTTTCACCGCCGGTATGACAAAAAACGACCTCAAGCACATATCAAAAGGGGTTCATATAGAAACGGCTGAAAACGGCGTTAAAAGATACTTCCACTTTAGGGGTAAAGGCTTAGATGCTCAACAGCTAAACTATGATGTATATGATAAGATGGACAAAGGCGGTAGCATTGAAAATGTAAAGGGTTTTCAAATGAAAAAAATACACATTGATAGAAACAGCAAACAACAACAAGTCCCGCACTTCAGCATTTTACATATGACGAATGTTAAAAAACAAGTTAATGAGAACAAGTGGGCGGGCCGTGAGTTTATTAACGATAACGACAGCATCCCGCTCGGCTTCCACAAAAGAAATTAAATTATAAATAAAATTTTTTGGCTCCTTTACCTTTGAAGCTTCTAATCGTGAACGCCCCTCGTCGGCTTCACTAACTTAGTATTTACCGCCGTCGCCCCTAACAATGAAACAGTGTCAAATGCGGTTCGGTAGTTTGTGGTTAGCCTCGCAGTCTTCGCCCTCTTCCCTTTCGGATTTACCTTGACAGCTACTCTGTCAATAACTCCTTCAATGAGATCCTTCGTGCTACTGCCTTTATTGTATGTGGTCGCCCTTACCCCAGTCTGTCGGCTTAAGTCTTTCGCAATCGTTCCTCCTAGTGAATGACCCGTCAGCTCTACGTTATCCTTACCATATTTCTTTATGACTTCGTCAACCAGCTTATGCTCTTCTTTGTATCTTGGTGTTCTTTTTAATACTCCCTTTACTAATGCTACGTCTGTTAGCAGGTCCCTCTTATCCGCACTTCCTCTGAATGCTACAATCGCCTTACCATCTTTCTCATAAACCGTCGATTTCTCTTTGCTCGCGACTGGCTTCCATCCGTCAGCTCCCTTTCTCTCCGACGAAGACAAATAGACATCCTCCGACAACTCAGCATTTCCGCCCTTCTGCTTTCTATATTCCTTACCAGCCTTTTTCAATGCTTCCCCGTAGCTTATACCATGTTTAGCGGAGTAAGCTTTTACAAAGATAATCCACTCACTCATCCTATATTATTTATTTAATTTTTTATTTTTTTGTACTGCCTACTATATACCCCCTACTATGTCCACCCTCACGAAACTGTGCGAGAAGTTTGAACAACTCTCAATCGAAAACAAAAAGAAATCATTTTCTCTCGCCGATGTTCAAAAGGTAATCCATGAAGAAATAAAAGCGATTGAAGAAAGAAAAGCATCTCAACCGAAAGACGTGTTTCATTTCGGCAAATACAAGGGTAAAAAAATAGAAGACATCGCAAAGATTGATAAGCCATATACCGAATGGTTAGTCCGTCAGCCGTGGGTTCAAAATAAGGATGAATTGAAAAAATATTTATAATTATAATAAATAAATTTTTATATAATATACAATGAGCGAAGCCGAAGCAAAAAAAGAAATTCCAGATGAAGAGGAAGAAGTAAATAAAGTTCTACAATATGGAAAATATATACATAAAAAATTGAAGATGTTGCCAAGGTTGATAAAGAATATCTAGAATGGCTAGTTCAACAACCGTGGTTTAAGAATAAAGATGAAGTGAAAAAGTATTTATCGTAGGTGATACATTTTACCTCTAATATTTATTTCTTTTTTTGTTATTCGCAGTATTGCTTTCTGTTTGTGAAAGTCGCTAAACTTAGTGAAATGCGATTCTTTCAAAAGGTTGTCTTCAACTTCTAATTCTCTATTTACTTCAAGGCATTGTTGAAGGATGTCTTTGAATTGTATGATTTCAAAGTGGTGGTCTACGTGGACATCAACCCGCTCATTTATGTCGCCACTTATTTCGCATATATAACGGGGTTCTACGAATACATCAATAGCCACGATGTCAAGATATTCTTGTATTTGAGGTCTTATCGTATTCCTGCTCGCTTCTTTTATCACTCTCGCCATTTTTTTTAATTTGCTAAGCCCTATAAGGTCAACACAGCAATTCCACGAAAACGGCTTACCATTTACACGAAAGTGTTTTCTCCCAGTAGTCAAATTACTTTCAACATCAGTGATGCCATCTTTTAGACAAGGGTGATGGGTTATTAGGTCTCGCACGAAATTGCTATCTTCTGGGTTCACCACTTCACCATCGTTATATTTGCTTATCATTCTTCTTATGTGGGATTTGATAGATGCTCTTGTTAGAAACCGCCTACCTCCAACGATGTACAACTTACGACGATACATATTACTATATTATTATATTAGAAAAAATTATTACAAAATAATTATATATTCACATCAATGGTCTTCTACGAAATTAACTATAACACTCCGACGAAAACGACCAACCAATTAACCTCAACGGCTTCGGCGTTGTAATGACATTATTGATTTATCGCGAGACGAATTATTTTAATTTATTTTCATCATTTTTTAATTTGTTGAAATCTCGTTAATTTAATTTTTTTTTTTAATTTATTTACAAGATATAGAACCACAATCAAAAAAGAAAAAATGCCCGTCCAATATGGAGGAGAACTTACACACAGCCAGAGCGAGCTTATCCGCGGTAAGTATTCACTTAACAAACTTACTGCCCGCGAAAGTCTTGCGACTGTGCCGATTACCACCGTGGGAGGAATTGAATCAACTTTTGAAATTCCTACTCGTCCTTTGAACCTTGCGAGGTCTGTGTTGCGATTTACCTATACACCAGATGCGCCTAATGGTGGTGGAAGGTATAACCGAATTCCTATGGGCTGCCTGCCGATGATTAAGACAATTGAACTGCGAAGTCGAAGCGGGCAGTATCTGTGTAATCTTCAACACGTGGGAAATTACACTAAGATGATATGGAAGCCTGAGATTTCTTATGATAGATTTATGGCTTTGGATAACCACGGGGCTGGGTCTGGTTATGGTGCTATGCTTCAAAAGTGTAATGCTGATCCTTCTGTGTCTGTGCCCGCAAATGGTTATGATGATTTGTATGCTTTGAGTAATACGACCGCGGCAGTTGCTGATATTGTCGCACACACCCCCGCCCCTGCTGGAGATGGAGCAAATGCTGATGCCGCCCATACTACTCAAGCGGAATTGTATGCTGTTGTAAATGCGGTCGCAACCAACCTTGAAGGAAAAATTAACACTGTAAAGAACAATCTCCGTGCTTTGACCACTACTTTGAAGGGAGAGGTTAAGAACACATTTCAACAGCCTTCTATCACAGCCCGCCGTCATAATGATGCTCTTATTGCGGATGGAACTGGTGCTCCTAGTTTCGTTAATGTTGCTTATGAGGAGGCTAAGTATTTTGAAGGTGGAGCTGATAACACCGCTACTCCCGCTATCAATGTGTCTATTCCTCTGGGTATGCTTTTTGGAACCATTTTTGAAATTGATAAGACTATCGGCTTTAATGAAATTCTTGATTTGAGGATTGTGTGGGAGGGCACAAACAAAACCGTGTTTTATGGAACTGATGCCCTTAGTGTTGGGGCTGGAGCAACTCTGTTCGGACAGCCCGCGAATATTACTAACCTCAACCTCTTTCTCGCTGTTGAAACCGACCCGAACGTTATCTTGGGTGTTCAACAAAAGATTGCTGGTGAAGGAGATTGCTGGTGAAGGCTTTTCATTCAAGACTGAATACCCGCTCTCTTGGAAAACTAACCTCGCGGCGGGCACTCAGTCATTCGTTTTGAAGATGAACCGCTCGCAGGGTGAGAGAATTCGCAGAATTTACACAACTGGATTTAACAATACTGAAACTTCAAACACCGCTTTTGATTGCGATAACCGAGCACAGTCTAAGCTTACTTCTTATTACACTACTTTGGATAGTAATAGAATTCAGCAGTTTGATATCGCTTGCGCCCGCGATGAAGACTATATGCTTTTGAAGGAAAAACTTAAGGGTTCAGCTATTTTGAACTCTAATGTGTATAAATATAACTAGTTCCATGTTGATTTCTGGGACCACAACCGCCCGCTTTATGACAAGCGAGAAGAAGAGGGTTATGAAGTGGCTGGTTTGTCCTTGGACACGGAACGGCGGTATGAATGGAGTGCGGAGGGGGCAGCACAATTGAATTATTATACTTATGCTATTCTTCAAAGGACCGTTGTTGTTAAGGGAATTGAAATCCTGATGTCGTAAGAGGTAATTATTAATTTTCGATAGTTAATTTATTTTTTTATAATATAGGAACAATGTCTCATCAGAGAAATTTGATCGCACAAAATCCGGACGGAGACTTTATAAATGTCAAGGTCGGTTATGACGGCCACATTGAAACTAATAATATGAAAACTGCTTTCGGCGAAGCATTAACTAGTCAATTAACACCCGTCGTCCAGGAGATTTTTCCTTATACCATTAATACGAGAATATGGACAAAGACAGAAACAAAATCCACAGTTTCAATTTCAAGCAATATGGCAGAGTTGAAGACTCAAGCAGACACGACAAGTAATGCGGAGTTGGTAAGCAAAAAAAGAATTAAATACAGAACGGGTATGGGTGTCCTTACTCGCTTCACAGCTCTATGGAATACAGATGAGACTAAGGACTACTATTCATTTATAGGCATAGGAGATAGTGGATTAAATGATGGCTTCTATTTCTACAAAAGTTATAATCAAGGAATGAATATTTTTCATTGTAAAGGTGGTGTTAGCTACCGCTATAATCAAGCAGCCTGGGATGACCCGTGCGATGGAAGCGCAGCTATGCCTTTCATAGACTTCACTAAAGGAAATGTATTTCAGATTTCGTTTCAGTATTTGGGATTTGGTGCTATAAGGTTTTATATTGAGAACCCTACCACTGGAAAATTTCAGTTAATTCACACTTTGAGATATGCTAATTCTAATTTAGGTGTGAGTCTGCGAAACACTACATTGCCATTTTCTGCTGTGATAAGAAATGATAATGACACAGGAATTCATTACCTTAAAACCGCGAGTGTTGCTATGTTTATAGAAGGAACTAACACTATTAATACAATCATATCAAACGAAGCGGAAGGAGATGAAAAGGCGAGCACTACTGAAAGCCCAATTCTCAGCATAAAAAATAAAACAACTTTTAATGGCGGTGCTACCAATTATTCAATTGTTTACCCGACTCTTGTGAGTATATCAAACGAAGACAGTAAAGTTAACATAGTGAGAATTGTGAAAACGACTGGAGCACTGACGGGGCAGAACTTTGCTGATATTGATGCTACAACTTCAATCGTATCAAAGGACGTCTCTGCGACTGCCATCGGTGGTGGTGCCACTATAACAGACGTCATCCTTAAACTTTATGTTAATGCTACTTCTAGCCAACTTATTGACCTGCGAACTTACGACGTTCAACTATCTCCCGGCGAAAATCTAACATTTTTACAAAAGTCTGTATCTACTGTTAATAATGGAGGAAATGTGAGTCGGTTAAGCAAAACCTAAATACATTGTTTGAATTGGCGGACAGTCTTTTGCCGTACTCCGACCCGCTTCCATCGTAGATAACAGAGCCGAACGGGATTTCATTTGCCGTATATATTTCTTGAAGCACGTGGTTATCGCCTTCACCTACTAAATCCGACTGTAAATACAATGTTTTTTCACCCGTCAATATTATGACATTTGACGACCTCAGTGTATTATTATTAAAGAAATAAGTAGAAGACCGCTCAAACCCCATAATTTCGTGGATGCGAGTTTCGTCGTCAAATGCAAACAGCGGTTGAATTCCTAGGTTGCCCGCCACTGTAAACAATAACTTACCGTCTTCTGGGTCGGTGTTTGTGTTGTTGCTTGTTATTGTGTATGTGTAGTTGTTGGGGCTATCTGCGGTTAGCACTTCGGCCAGCTTATTTTTTAAGTTGTTCATCGTGTAGTTGCCCTCGGGTATCGTAATGACCGCCTCGTTGCCGTTCTCACTCAGAGTAAAAGTGTTGTAAGGACTTGCCACAGAGTAATACGACTTCGGCACATAGATATGTAAAATTTTACAATGTGTCGGGTTGTCCAGCCCTCTTAAATCTAAAGAGTGTGTAAAGTCGCTGTCTGTGCCATTTATCCTATTTTTACTGTTTATGTAATAGATGTTAGAACTCCTGCCGCCCTTATACTCCATTGTAGGATCCTACGACCTCAAAAAATTATATATTAGGAAATATTTTTTTGTTTTAATTACCACAACGGAAGGGGTGCGGGGGCTTGCCCCTGCTGCTAAATAAATGTATCAAAGCCGTAGCCGTTCTGCGATTTCAACTCCTCCGCTTCTTTTTCTTTTAAGTCTGTGAAACCGCTAGCAAATTTAAATCTCGCTCCTTTTGCTCTTAAGAGAAGAAAACGCATTGAGTGCCATCCGCAGGTATCACTCGTATCACTCTGTTGTTTAACTTGATTAACCTTCATTAATAAATAACTATCAGGACGGCTTTTATCTAACAACTGTTTCATTTGATGCTGGAAAAGTTCAGTCGGCTCATATTCGGCTAGCGGGTCATAAACTTCAACAGCTCTGTCTCCATTCAAAGAAATCCAAACTGCTATCCAGTGCGAGCCTCCTTGATTATGGCGGTCTAAGTTCATTATGAAGCCGTATCGCTTTCTGCTTCCAGGGTTCAAAGTGTTGAGCTGGTCGCTGGGAACTGTGCCGAGAAACCACTTATGTTTTTTCATAATCTCATTTATTTCGTGCGTCATTAAGCCTTTTCCTGTTCCATCTTGAGGAGCGTCGGGTGGTGGTTGTGTGTCCGTTGTGGGTTGTGTATCTGAGGGTGGTGGTTGTGTGTCTGGGGGTGCTGGTGCTTGTCCCTGTGTCAGCTCAAATATAAGCTGTTTAGCCTCGGGTGAATTAGGTGTTTGTTGTTGTTGTTGTTGTTGTAGAGGTGTCTGGGGTGTCGTTGGTGGTTGTTTTGTCTGCGGTGTTGTCTTTTGTTTTACAAGTTTATCTAGTATGTCCCAACCTTCATCAGGAGAAGTTATTTTTTCTGTAAATTTTTGAGTGTACAACCATTGTTTCAATGTCTCTGAATAATTTTTCTTTTTACCTTTTGGTTTTACAATTTTAATATCAATGCCTGCTTTTATGAGCCTGGATACTACATCGTGATCTTTAGGTTTTCCAGTATTTTTTCGTTTTAATCTCATACCCTCCGTAAACATAGCATCAATAATTCTGTTTCTCTTTTCGTCTTTTAAATCTTTTGCTTGCTTGTTTACTTCATCAGTTATATCGGTTATTCCGCTTGGAGATGATTTTGGAGCGTGTTTTTTTGGCGTTTTTTCTTCGGCAGGTGCTGTTAATAGTCCTTGCTTAGTTCTCCGTTCTGTCAGTAATTCCTTAATAAGTCGTTGCTCTTTCCTGAGTTCACGGTTCTTTTCTTCCTGTCTTTCCTTAGCATCCGCCAGTTCTCTTTTATGTTCCCTGTCCAACACCTCTTTTCTTTCCTTAGCATCGGCTATGTCTTTTCTTTCCTGCCTCTTCCTTTCCTGGTCTTTTTCTTCAATGTCCGCTTTCTCCTTCTTGTCTATAGCTTCTATCTTTTCATATTTCTCCTGCTTGAGTTTATCTAAGTGGTCTTGAATTGCGGTTCTCGTGTTCTGTTCAATCTCCGACAGGCTTTGAACTTTTTTCTTGTCTTCCCGCTTTGTCTTCGCCCTCTTCGACCTGCCTAAATATTTCATAAATAGCTTAACAATTTGAAGTGTTGATAAGTCATTTGTTTTCTTTCCGAAGTTTAGATATGCTCGTTTGCCTTTTACTTTGATATATGGACGACCATCCTTCGTTCTGTATATCCTCGGCGGTCGTTGCTTAGTTTTCTTTCGCATTGTATATTGTTAGTAAAAAAAATAATAGAAAGTTTAGTTTAATATTTAGAATTTAAGTGCTCCACGGCCTCGTTGCTTTCCGTATCCCATATCGCTCGCAACCTTTTGAACTTTGCCGGCATAAGGAACACCAACTCTATCCAAAGCTCCAGCGAAGCGAGAGATTGTTTTGTCCTTTTTCAAATAGTTATTAATATTCCTAAATGTATTGCCAACCTTTTCCCAATTTATTTTACCTCCCTTCTGCCCAGAACCCTTTTGTTTCTTGCGACCAGTTTTCTTTTTTCCGCCCGCCATTGTGCTTGAGTTTCTTGTTATTTTTCCGATTGGAATGACTTCAACCCTCGTTGTTTTCACGACCATTATAATATATGAAAAAAGTAATTAATAATAAATTACAAAAATCGCTTATTGAAATTTCGCCTCAGTTCGTCCGATACCGCATCCACATACAAAAAGTTAAACCTCTCTTTCGTCGCCTCGTGATATTTTTCGATAAAGTAGTCGAGGTCGTAGCCGAGGTCCAGATGTTTGTATACGAGTTCAATTTTATCCTGAGACTGACCAGGAAAAATAAGAAGGTAGTCTAGCTGTTTAATTGCCTCAGGCCGTAAGTCGTTCAGATACTGCGAGCTCATAATCACCTTTGACTTGTAGTGGCGGTTTTTCTTCAACAGGTCGCTCACAGACTTATCTCTCAAGCATGAGCCGAGGTCATAAAGAACAAACACGACTTCGGGAGTTTGATACTTAGACGGCCTCGGGGGCTTATCTTCTCCATCCTTTTTCTTTTCCTCTTCTCCGAAATATAAAAACTTTGGCTTTTCTACTTCCTCTTTACCGTCCTGTACAATCTCGCCTTCTTCTTGCTCCTCGTCCGGCTTGTTGAGCTTGTCTAACTCGTAATCGATTACACTGTAGCCGTCCGTTTTCAAATATGTGTATATAGCCATCGGGTTTCTCTTTTTCTTGAAGTGCTTAACCATTTCTTTGTAGATGTGGTCCTTGTGTATTGTGCTGGCAATAATAACAATGCGGGTCTTTTTGTCAGTCGTTCATTTCAGGATTTCAAACAGTGCGGTCGTCTTGCCACTCTTCTTGCGAGCGAGAAGAAAATATTGGCGTACGGCTCATCAAATAACTTATATCCTTTTGCCAACTTGTCTCCATCTCCGTTTTGCTTAACTGGTTTTACCTTTACATTATTGATTTTCTCCATCACTCTATATACATGAACCTTACCAAGCGGCAATTGAGCGTTATGTGCACCCTCCATCGCATTTAAGAAATTTTCTTCCGCGTCAGCTAGCTTGCCTCTTGCTGCTTGCTCCTGTACTGTCAATTCCTGGAGCTCCTGCACCGCCGCGTCTCCTTGATCACCGTCTGCTGCGTCGTCTGGATCCAGGCCGGCCTGTTGGGCTTCTTCTGTTGCCAAACCCTGTGTCGTGTCTTCTTCTTGGGCACCATCTGCTGCGTCGCCTGGATTCACGCCAGGCATCCCTTCCCCTTCGTTCGACGGCCTAGAGGAGCGTTTTCTGCGCGCTTGCTTGCTTTTCTTACGCTTTGGTTTGGTCAAGGCCTCCTGCTCTATGCTGACAGCCTCTAGCTTTGCTGCGGCTTCGAGCATTCCCTGCTGAAAAAGAATCATGGCGCGTTTCAATTCGTGAATTGTAAACTTCGATTGGGTATTGTTTGTGCTGTCTGCAAGAGCATCCATGAAAAATGTGATTTCCCGCTCGAGCTCTAACATTTCATTCTCGTCCTGCACTGGTCGCGCTTGGTCCATATCAAATTCCATTAACTTATCGAACACTCCTCTCGCACTGGCTTCCTTTCCCAAAGGATCGCGAACAATACCAGCCGGTTTTGGATCTTGTGTACGAGCGTTATCAATCGCCTCTTGGAGTGCTCGTTTTACAGCTGCTAGGTTGGCTATTACCTGTTGTTTCTCTATTTCCAATTCCTGGAGCCTCTGGAACACGAGGCCTTGGCTGCTGGTTGCTGTGGATACAGTTGTGTTTTGGTTCTCATTCAACGAAATATTCTTGGCGTGGGGCCTACCCTCAACTTGGTCGAAGGTAATACTATCATAATCCCCGGACGCTGCTAGATTCGGTAGACCCGGTGACGACCTGGCGCCGTTCTTGCGCTGGTTCTGAGCAAACATCGAGAGCTGCCCTCCATAACTGAGATTAGATGGTGAAGGTTGAACAATGTTTGCGTCTTGCTTTTTCGCGGCGTCGGCAAGAATCATGCCGGTTTGCGGATGGCCGGATTTCTCCTGTTGAACCGCGACACGCGGAGAAATTTCCGCGCGGGGGGTTTTACTTGACGCGCTAGGGCTTGGACGTGGTGATGAATCCGGTGCCTGTCGTAGACGAGCGGCCGATGGTGCGTGCTGTTCCGTGCGGGGGGGGTTTACTTGACGCACTAGGGCTTGGACGTGGTGATGCGCCCGATGCCTGTCCTAGACCAGGAGCCGATGATGCAGCCGCGTGCGTGGCAGGTGCAGGCTGTTTCGCACGGGGGGTGGTACTTGACTCAGGAAGGAAAAGGTCTAAAAAAGGGTCTTTGTCGATGCTTAGCACGTTTGCGTGAGGCGAGAAGTTTCCAGAACTGATTTGGCCTGGACGTTTTTGGTCTGGTCCCTCTGCTGATCCTTCGCCTTCTTCGTCTTCGTATTCGCCGTCTGGGTCTTGGTCTTCGTCGTCTTGGTCTTCGTCGTCTTGGTCTTCGTCGTCTTGGTCTTCGTTTTGGCCGCCTTCTTCACCGCCTTCTCCGTCGCTTTCTTCTTTCTGCTCTTCGTCTCTTCCGCTAGCGTATTGATTTGCCTGCATTAATGGTTGCCCCTTCGCTGTTGCAACGGGTTTTTGCGCCCATTTGTTCACCGTCTGTGCTGCCGTCTGCGCGAACGTTACGGATCTTTTGCCCAGCGCCTTTCCTGGGTTAAACAGCGACAATGATAATCCTCCAAAGAGAGGCCGTGACGATTGGCTGTTTTTGAGCTCTGCTACGTGCTGTGGAGCTTCCGGTCCTGGTTCTAGCAAGGGCAGCCTCAACGACGGAGTGTTCGTGACAATCCAGAACACGTTGTACAAAAATAGGTTCCATTCGTGGCGGTTTGCTTGCTTTTCTTGATAAATTTCTATATCTTCTGGTGCTCTTAGTCCTTCCCTATCTGCACAAAGCCCGTTGACCAACGCGTAGGCCAGCGCTTGTCCGAACGCTGGCGGGATCATCGTTTCATTTTTGAGTGTGTCTTCCTCAATCACTTCGACCTGGTCTCGCACAAGATCTCTAACGTATTTTTGCATGTGAACAATCTCCTCGTTGTTAATTAAGGCGGAGACCTTCAGGTCTGCTAGAGCAGCTACCGCCGGCTCGTTCCTTTTGTCTCTCCACGCCGTAACGAGATCTTTCCAAGAGCCCATCAATATAACGGTCACAATTAACGCCGACATATCGGTTCGCACCAAATAGCCAATGGAAAATTTACACGGCTTTGCATATTCCGTTGCTTCCCATAATTCTCCTGCTTTTAGTGACGCTGCCGCCACTTCCGCTGCCTCCGTTCCGAAATCCCAAATGCCTCTGATGAGCTTATCGTCTTCCTTTGGTTGTTCTTTAGTTCTGTCTGCAGCCATTACAAACCACCTATACTGAAAATAAAGGTACTGAGCTTTGAGTGTAGCCAACATATTTCCTGAGCGCGTGGAGGCTTTTTCGATCAGGCCGAGGTTTTCCCAAACGTAAAGATTTTCGAGACTCTTCTGTCCTTTGCATGTTAGGACACACGACTTAACGTCGGCGTGATCCCAAGCAACGTTTGGTGCTAAGACCATAAACCTTGCCAAAGTCGCGCTGAAGTCAAACATAGTAGTTTCACCTTTGGCATCCGAGAATAAAGTCGTAACAAATTGTGGCAGCCTGACTTTTTTGTAGTCGTCCGCTGGTGTATTTTTTGGTGGATAAGCGTATGGTACGCTTTTTTTTGGCAAGATAAGCTACGACTTCTTGCTGAATCTCTGGCTGGGGACGAACGACGTCGAGAGTAGATTTTGGTTCGCCTTTGTTTTGGTGGTCATCAACTTTGTTAGCATCGTTCACGATGTCGTTTTCACCGCTGGGGTTAACCTTGCTGTCTGCCATGACACACACTTTTCCGAGCCAAGGCTGTTTTTACAATGCTTATTTAGTCGGAATCCAAGTCCGGCTTTTTTTTTTTAAAGCAATGCTTGCACTCGTTGTTTCCTTGTCTTTTAAAGTAAAGGACCAGAACAAAAAAAAAGAAAGGAACAAACAGGAGGGCGGGAGTGGGAGCGGAGGTTTTTTTGGGGCAGGGAAGGGGAGAAGGGGGGGGGGGGGGGGGGGGAAATGTGTCCTGGGGCGAAGGAGCGAGAAAGAGGAGTGCGGGGGGGGGGGGCACAAAAAAAGAAAGCAAAAAAGAAAAACCCCCGAAAGCAGCTGAGTTAAGAGTTGATTAATCGAGGGTGAGCGTGGCTGGGGGGGGGGGGGGGGGGAAGGGGAGGATCATGGAGGGATAAAAAAAACGGGGAGTCAGCGCCGCTTACTTTGCCAACCCCCCCCCCCCCCTCCCTTGCACCCCCTTCCCCCCCCCCCCCCACACACCCCACGACCCTCTCGTTCTTTTTTCTTTTTGTTTTGTGTGTGCCGCACAAGTTTGCGCGAGACAGTGTCCCGGGCAATGGGGAGGGTGCGGGGGGGGGGGGGGGAAGAGAAGTAAAAGAAACAAAGGAGAATGGGTTAAAAAGGGCTTGGACCAAAACAAAAAAAGGGGACAGGGGTGGGTAACATGCAGTGGGCGTTTGACAGCGCGGCCGTGTCATGCGCTTACGCCTTTGTGGCCTGTGTCGTGAAGACGCGGGCCGGGCCCGTAGCAAACGCGCATTCCTGTGACACGCAGTGCCCTTGGGTACGAAGCCCGCCTTCTTCGCCCTGGTCCGCCTGTGCATTGTCGGGCGCAATGCACTTGTGTGAACCGCAGATCTGTACTGATTCTTACGGCAGATGCCTTCGCACGGGGCGCGCGATGGCCTCGCCACAACTGGAGGCCTCCGCCGACGATCTTCAGCACGGGGGGGCCCTGCGCCAGAGATCTTGGGCGGTGCAGGCCGGGCCCATCAACTACTTTAAGACTCCGACTGAAACAACCAGCACGTCCCCTCCCGTACGGCCGGCACGCGCGCCGCAGCCCCGTCGCGTGTTGTCCTTAGAAAGGGTCTGGCTAAAGCACGACAGAGAACTGATTGCTAGGCTCTGGCTCGAGCAGGTACAACTAGGGTGTGCGGGCTCTCCTGCTACGCTGCTACCCTTTGTAGCGATCTTGCAGCCGCTCGCCCGCGACTGTGCCTGGCCCTGGTTGTGGCCTTACCTGTTGTTTCTGATGTGTTCTGGTGCACCCGCGCGGGTCGATCTGCCGTTGGTCATAGTAGCAGAGACCGAGCCCCTGATCACAAGCCTGCGTGTGTCCTTCCCCGAGCTTCTGCGTGGGTGCTTGCGACCGCGTGCCTTTGCGCGCATGAACTTGCTGGCCTTCGCTGCGGGTGATGCTTGGTAAAACAAAAAGGGAAAGAGTACTCTATTACTAAGAACAAAGAAAAAGGAGAAGGGGGGTAGGAGAGAGGAGGGCGCGAAGCAAAGTGATTCTCTTAATACAGGCACAAAAATAACCATTGAATGAACTACCCACTCCACATTTTTCTCCCGTCCCTTCCTGAACTTTCCGGCGCGCAGTGATCTTTTTTGTTCTCCGTTATTTTCTTTCCTGCGGGGGCTCGGTAGGGGAGGGGAAGGGCGTGTGTAGTGAAGTGGGGAAGGGGAAGGGTTGCGGATGGCAAGGGCCCGCCCGGTAACTTTTGCGCTCTTACGTAATTGTTCCCGTCCCCCTTACCTCCGTTTTCCCATCCCCCTTCTTGTACATCTTGTAAATGCTCCCCTCCCTTACTAAGGTCGTCTGCATTTTACTTATTTAAAAACTTTGTGCTCCTTTCCACCCTTCCCGCGCATTTGTTATCTTCGTTTTTTTTGGTTTTCTTGTGGAGCTTTTTGTTGGGCGGGGAGAGGGTCTGGGGAGGGGGGGGGGAAGTGAAACGAAGGATTAGAAAGAAAAATTAAAAGAAAAGAGTCATCCTGCCTTTCTTTCTGTTTGCCCTTGTTCTTAATATTCTTCGTTTTAGAGATTCAATTTACACGTGTCGGGCTGTGATCTCGCTCTCCATATGAGTCAACCAGTTACGCTGGGAGACACACTCCGCAAGGTTGTGACCACGTTGCTGTCCATAGCCGAGTTACGCCAAGGAAAAGAAAACGCCAAGATTGATCTCGCAACAGACGTCCAGATTACAGGGAGAGTAGGTTCTTTCAAATGCTCTCTTCTCAGAGCGCCTTGTCCACCCATTCTGTATGGTGATCATAGTCTGCGTAATTGGGACATTGATAGAGACCTCTCAAAAAGCGACGGCAGAAGCTTGAACACGAATTGTGATTGGGACAGAGTAATTCAAGCCACGGTCCTAACCTACAGAGACTTTGCAGGCAAATTGCAAACTGTTTGGAACGGCAATGAACGGTGCAGTGGCGTGCTCAACGCGTTAATTGAAAACTACATTGTAGTCTCTGGTTGGACGTCAGCAAAAGAATTCCGGAAAACCAGCTTTGCCACATCAAGGAGTACTACAAAAAAATCTCAGAACAGCAGACTATTGAACAAGAATTTGTTGGTTACTTCAGTCCATTCAGTACCAGCAGCGCAAAAAAAAAGTTCGATGAAGATTATTTCAATGACCAAAAACTTGAGATTATCTTTGGCACGCCTAATCACAAAGGCAGAGTTAGTGGCGATGCTAGCTTTGTCTTCCCGATGCGAAGAGCGTTGCTCTTTTTTTACTTCTTGCTGACATGTCCCGCTGGCTCGCTGATCCAACAACACGCGGTTGCGCCAGGGGCCGACAAACTAGTAGAAAATGAAGTAAAGGACACAGGCGAGCACGAACGTTTTAAGAAGATTTACGAAGGAAAAAAGAGTCTGTCCTCTGCCAAGCTGATCGCGGAGCTGGCCGCGCAGGCCTGCGAAAACTTCCTGCTAGACAAAAAGCGCCTGGAAGTCGTGACGTTTGCAAAGGATCAGCTGGAAAAAGAAGAAGGAGAAGGCAAAGCAGAACAGAGGCCCAGAACAACAGGCACACCCGGGCCATCCTCTGATCTTTCAAATATTTATGGAGAGTCGTCTCTGGCGTCGTTTCCTGCGGGCTGCGACCTGTCCAGGGCGGCCATAACCTTCTGCCAGGAAGATTCTTGCGCGCTGAGCCTGTTCGCCGCGTCGTCCCAAGCTACTAGAACAATGTCGATCGACATTATGTGGCGGAATATTTATACAAGAGGTTGAACCCAGGCCCGAATTACGAGCTGTGCGTGTTTAGCCCTCAGACACAGGCGGCCTTGTTTGCCTCTACGCAGCCCAGCACGGAACAAAGCGTCATGTTCAAGGTTATGTACACACCACCCATTACAGCTAAAGAGGTCAATGAGATGTACGGCGTTTGCGCTGATAAAGCCTGGAACGGCAGGCACCCCTTTACACGCATCCAGGGCGGCGCTGGCGCTTATTCGGCGCTGTGCCTAGCGCACCCGGCCATAGCCGCCTCGGCCTCGTACGCTAACTTTACACAACAACACCCGGGGGTGGCGCAGAGCTTCCTGACGACAGAAGAGTTGTTCGCGTCCTACCGCGCAGGGCTGCTGGTGTGCTACGCGCTGCCCTCTCTGGGGAGGGCCCGCGACCTCCTGCAGACCGCCATCTCCACGGCGGCGTCCGTGGTGGCCAAAAAGAATGCCGGGGCCGCGGTGCACGCGGTATTCAACCATTGCCAGTATTGGCTGCCCCTACCAGACCAGCGCTCTCTGGTTGCGGCGGCCAAGCTGCCAAACGACCGCTACCTGCTTCTGCTATCCGACAAAGACAAATTCTCGGTCCAGAACGTTCCAAGAGACGAGTACAATACCTTGACCGGCGGCTGGGCGCAGTGGTACAGGCAACGTTTGCTCTTCGACATGAGCTGCTGGGTGAAATGTGTCAGCCGCGACTCCGCCATAATCCAGGCAGACAAACACCAGATTGCCAAGGCCGTCGACACTCAGCAAGTGGCCGATCTGTCGAGCTTGGGTCGCACGGCGTTTGCGTGGTGGTCTCTAGGCCAAGAATAGAACAAAGACAGAGAAACAGCAAGTGTGTGTGTGCAGCTCCAAAGGAAGCAGAGCAAAGAAAAAAAAAAAAAAAAGGACTTGCGTCGTCCGGGCAAGCAAGGTGAATAGGGTGGCGAAATAAGGGGGAAAACAGGCCCAGCCTTCCTGTTCTTTTTTTTAATAAAGGTTTTTTTCTTGAAACGAAAAGTATTGCACGAATTGTTTTTTTTTAAAAAGAAATCTTCAAAAACAACAGCAGAGCGCCGGCGGGAAAAGGAGGGGGATTAGGCGTAGTCTTGGGTTTTCTTTTTTTCTTGGTTCCATTTTTACTGAATGTAGACACGGCCCATTAGTCCAAACTGAGCGGAGCGCACGCTGAGACCCACGAACTGCTCGTTGAGTTCAGCTGTCATGGCCCGCTCCAATCTTTGCTCGACCGTTTTCCAAATAAGGCTGTGCATTTGAGTCGCATTTTTGCCTTGCAACTCTTTTTCGTCCACCTTTGGGAATTTACGTTTCCGCGACGCGGAGAGCAAGCTGCGCGCCTCAATCAAAAATCGAGTGCGCGAGTCTTGCCCTTGTTTGTCAATCTTGCCGTAATGTTCCCCCCTGGTAGGCAGCCTGGTGAACAAGAGCATGTCGCTGTGCGCCCACTGTTGCCCCGCGCCGTAGCGCGGCAAGAACACGTCCGACACCCCCTGCACCTGCACCCGCAACGGCTTGGACGGCCGCCCGCCGGGCTCGCTGTCCTCGCCGCAGATGCCCATAAAGGTCCACTCGGTGAGCTCCGTGGCTTCGTCGTCCTTTTTGGCGGGCGCCGTTCCTGGTTGCCCTTGTTTTTTACCTCCCTTGGGTCTGGTTTGGGAACATATATGAGCCAGTTCGTGACACAATTCGTCACGTTGATGAAACTAGTTCTCGATCGTAGGATGGCTGCGTTCTTGGCCACCAACAGGTCGCACGGGCGCAGTTGGATGACTGGCTCGCCCTGGTAACCAGCGGGTCGGTCGCGCTTAATGCTGTCGGCCCTCGTCTGCGCCAAGGCACTGATAGCCACTGGGCCATACTCTTCTTCTTCGGGGTTCAGCACCCCGTACCTTACTCTGCTTCCGTCCATCTCGGTGGAATGGAGGTGTGGTGCGATGCGGACACAGAGAGAAAAAAATGAAGGGGAAAAAAAAGGTGACAAGGCCCTCACAAGAAAGCCCCCCAAAAAAAACAGAGTGCAAGGAAAGGCAGGAAGACGCGCGGGGGGCGCGTGTGGAAGGAAGAGAACGGGAATACGGCAGGCAAAAAAAGCCTGAAATCTCTACGCTTCTGGAGCTCTCCTCCCCTCCCCTTTTTTCTTTTGATGCTTTAAACCTCCTTTGTTTTTTCCCCGCCCTTGAATTTAAGATCTTTCTGCTGAACGAGCAGTTTCTTTTTTTTCCTGCTACACTTTTTTTCTCTCTCTCGCTTTCTCTGTCTCGCTTTCTCCCCCTCCCCCTTCCCTTTCCCCCGCGCCCTTTTCCACAAACCCCACCCCCTCCCCCCCCCCTCCACGCACGTGCGCGGGTCGTCCCTTTTCAGGGCGCAACACCACCAAAAAAGAAACAGGGGGCGGGCGGGACAGTTTCTTGTTGTGTGTACAGGCCGCCACGTTCCACCTCCCCCCCCCCCCCCCCCGGCCTCGAGCGCCTTCCGTATCTAACCCCGACCCTCTTCCCCCCCCCCCCCTCCCGTCCCGTCCCCTCCAGTATTAGACGGCAACCTAAACTGTTCAAACCCCCCAAAAAAAACGAACCCCACCCCCCCCCCCCCACACACACACACACTCCTCCCCCCGCTGTACGTGCTTGGCTTTTTTTTTGTTCCGTTCTTTTTGTTGGGTTTTTTTTTGTTTTTTTTTTTTTTGTTGTTTTTTTTTTCTCTTTGCACAAACCCAGGAGCGAGGCAGACCTCACAGTAAAAAAAAAGGAACCGAACAAACAAGCAAATCCGGGGAAAAAAAGTATGCGAAAAAGGATCGCGACCGGGAAATATCTCAAAGTAGTCATGCTGGGATCTTCGAGCGCAGGCAAGTCCTCTCTCTTGCAGAAGCTTGCGGATAACAGGGCCCCCAGCGAATGCCACACCCCCGCCACGGTTGGTCTTGATTTTAAGATCTTGCACACCATGGAGCTCGATAACCAGCTGCACCAGATCTGGGTCTGGATACGGCCGGGCAAGAGCGTTTTGACTCCATGATTTCTAATTACATGCGGGGTGCGCACCTGGCCCTGGTGTGCTGCAGCTTACAAAAAGAAAATTTCTACCAGGAGGTGCTTAAGTTTGACACTTCTTCGAAAGACAAGCAAGAGGAAATCCTGTTTGTGCTGGTCGGCTGCCAGGGCGATCGGGGCTACGACGGCGCAGTGGCTGAACTGGAAGGCAACAGTGACTTGAGGCAGAAATTCGAGGAACGGATCCTGGTTACTAGCGCGGAAACAGACTCGCAAGAAGAATTGATGGCTAAGATTCGGCCGTTCTTGGTTAAGGCGGCCGAGATCAGTCACAGGAGAGCAGAGAAAGCGATGGCCGGCATCGTCGACACTAGCACCGGCGTGAAGGCAGGCCTAGGCTGCTGCTAACAACAAACAAAAAAAAAGGCCCGGCAGCTTCCCCCCCAAAAAAAATTACTCCCGTTCTTTACTCTCGCTGTGTTCACACACAGCCGGCCACTCCCTTACAACCTCTGCCCAACCACCCCCCCCCCCCTTGCGACACACGTTTTCTTTCTGCAGTAGAATTAGCACGCGAGGTTTAAGCTTTAAAACAAAAAAGAAGAGAGAAGGGAGATGAGGCAAACGAAAAAAACTACCAGTCTTTTTTTTTTTTTTTTTAAGTCTCCCTTAAACGTGAGTTCAAGAAACCAAACAAAAACAAAAGAAGCTGGAGCTACCGGCCCGCTCATTTTTACTTTTAACCGATTCTTCCCTTTTTTTTGTTCACGCTGGAGCCCGGGCGTCGTCACGCAGCATCTTGGTTTCGACGCTTGTCGGGCTTTGTCTGTACCAGACGGCAAAACCGTCCGCTAGCTGCACCGACACTGCGCCATTAGACGGGGCTTCTTTCTTAAAACAGCTGCTAGGCCAAATGGAGTACAAGGGAGAGTGGCTTCTCTCGTCGCCCCAGTATCCTGCTTGTATAACCTTGCGGTAATTCTCTTGGCATTGCTCGCTGTTCAGGGGCACGGGCAGCATTGGCGGCGGCACCACCGCCCCTAAAAGCGCACAAGCCCGCGCAACACCGGCACAAGCGTTCTGCCCGACCGGCAGCAGGTCGACGACGGTGCCACAGTTCCGGGCGCTGCCACATTCTCGGCACGACCTGTGGCTGTCCAACAAGCAGCACATTGGGGCACCGACGCTCATCAGCTGGTCGGAGCCCGGGTAACCCCCGGCCCGCACCGCAAACTGTCCGGAGAAGTTGTCTCGGGGGCAGAACAAGAAGGACACGTCCCGGTAGCCCCGCGCGTTCTGTGTGTTGTACGGGCTCTGGCGCGTGTGCACGGGGGGAGATACGGCAGCCACGTCCGCCCAGTGCGGCCGGTACAAGAAGTGCTCCCCGAGCAGGGGCTGCACGCCGCCGCTGGCCAGCAGGTTCTGGTTCGCCAGCGCGATCACCGTGCAGTCTACGGTGAGCAACGGCAGAGCGTCGCTCTGGCGGGCGGCCGGCAGTAATGCTTCTTTGGTCTGTTCGACCGTCTTGCCTGGCGGCTGTTGCGTTCGCGCCCGGAGCCAGGCCGACGGTACCAGCAGGCAGAACACGTGGCACTGGATCCTGGCGTCGTCCTGGGGCAGGGCCGTTTCGTTCGAGATCTGGGCCCCCCGCCTGGCTGCCTCGAACTCGCGCGCCTCTGCGACGGGCACTTCCTGCCGAGCGACGGGGTCGCCGGCGCCCACGCCAAAGGCTACGCTGCCTACTACCAGGGTTGTTTGGTAGAGCTTGAGCGCGCACGTCACCACCAGCTAGCAGCGGCGGCAAACGGTCGATATAGCCCGAAATTGACTCGCACCAGCACAGGAAACTCTCGGACTGGAGGTAGCAGCTCAGCGACAGGCTCTCGCAGTCGTCCGCGCGCTGGGCCGCGAGCTCGCCCGGCAGGTCCAGCGTGTGCAGCACCTGGTCCCGCAAACGGTATTCGTGCTTCCCGCCGGCCCCGCGGCCGCACACGTCTAGCCTGTCCTCCAGGTACCATTGCGCCCGGCTGAAAATTCCTAGCATTTCTGCCAAGACCTCGCCGCCCAGCGCCAGCAGCGCTTGCAAGGGCTTGCTCAGACTGGCGTTTGATTTGCGGGCCTCGCTTAGCCACTCTTGTGCACTTTTTCCTCGCAGGTCCTGGTGTTGCCACACCAGCCTTTCTGTCAGACCCAGGCGCCGCAGGGCCCAGGCGCAGTGGTACGCCCAGTGGCACAGCGCATCGTTGCTAACGGCGGCCAGCCACTTCTCATCCACGGTTGCAGCCTTCTCGCAAACGTCCGCGGCCTGTCGCAGTTCTTTAGGCGTGGGCCCCTGGTACGCGGTTCTTACCTGCCTTTGCAGCAGCCACATTTCCACTGCCCCCGGCATCCTGCAGCCCCGAACAAGCTCTCGCGAAAGTAGTCCAGGTGCCTAATCCTGCCGGTGGTCTGGGCAAAGGGCACGTTCGAATTCATGACACACCCATTAAATTCGGTGGACAACTCTTCTAGCAATTCTTTAAGCTCGTTCCTTATGTGCGTTGCCAACTTCCGGTGACTGTCGTCTGCGGCCCACTCGAGGTTCTCGATACTGAACGCCCCGGCCCCGGACCACTTATCCGCCCACACCAGCGTTCGGTCTATGCACGTGATGCCCTGGTGCCCGTCGGCCGACAGCGGCACCAGGCCGAAAAGGCTGACCGCCACGGGGCGCCCGGGGTCCGCTGTGGCTTGTATTTTCCATTTGTTTGCTTTAGTCTCCAGGTCTTTTAGAAGTGTCCGGCCGGTGCCTGCCTGCCTGAGCTGGCACCAGAGCCTGCCGTAACAGCCAGCCGACCCGGTCTTGAGCGCGAGAACAAAACTTAGTTTGCTCATTCGTGAGTGAGTGCCGGCCCCGGCTACCTTCTGTTTTGGGGGGCTGTCTTGTGGTGCCTATTGACGAACAAAGATGTTTGTCTTTTTTTTTAATAAGGAAGGACTGAGGATGAACCAGGGTGGGGGGAGGAGGAGAGGCGTGCACCTGGCACCCCCGCGGTTCGAGTGTGAAGCAGAGAGAAGGGGGGAAAACGAAAGTAGGGCGGGTGAGAGATGGGGAGTGGGAAAAGACAGAAATTGGGGGTGGGGGGGGGGGGGGGCCGGCAACAGAGTTTGCTGTTAGCAGGCAGGCAGGCACGGGGAGAAATCGACCCCAAAAAGAATTTTTTTTGGCGCGCCGCAAATTGCGGCAAAAAAGCAAATTCCCGATTATCGGGCGTTTTCATTTCCGGGTAGCTCTCGCGGCACGTAGAGCAAACTACCAGACTCTTGAGGATGTAGTACAGGTAGACACAAGCATAATACCCGCCGTTGGCCGTAGTAGTAGTAGTAGTAGTAGTAGTAGTAGTAGTAGGCCTCGGAGTAAGAGGAAGAGACAAAAATGAGATAGAGGAGGAAGAGGAGGATGAGTAAGAGAAGAAGCAGCTGTGCTGCTACTGCTACTGCTGCCCCTACCACCGCTGCTGCATTGCTGCCCTCCTACTGCCACTCTTATTTATATTTTTTTAGTCTTCCTACTCCTGCTCCTACTCCTGCTCCTCCACCTGCTCCCGCTCTTGCTACTCCTCTCCTCTCCTTTCCTCTCTCTCTCTCTCAACTTTGTCTTCCTCTCCTCTTCTATCTCTCTCTCTCTATCTTTAGCATCTTCTTCTTCTTCCTCTTCCTCCTCTTACTCCTACTCGTACCCCTCCTTCTCCTTCTTATTCTTACTCCTCTTCCTACTCTGTTCTATTATTCCTCTTCGTAGTCCTCTTCTTCTGCCTCTTCCTTGTCGTTTCCCCTTACTCCTCCTCCTCTTACCTTCGCTTCTACTCCTTTTCCTACTCCTCTTACGCAGACTTCTCCTACTCCTACTGATACTCTTACTCGTACTCCTACTCCTCTTCCAGGATTCCTCTTCCTCCTAGTCCTCTCCTCTTCCTCATCCTCCTATTACTCCACCTCTTACTTCTCTTCTTTCCTTTTACCTATTCCTACTCTTTCTTTTCTCCTCCTTTTACTCCTAGTCTTCCTACTTTCCCCTTCTCCTCTTCAAGGGTTCCTCTTCTTCCTAGCCCACTTCATCCTCTACATCATCTTCATCCTCCGCCTCTTACTTCTCCTCTTTCCTATTCCTACTCCTTCTTCCTACTCCTCGTCTTGCTACTTTCCTCCTCCTACTCCAACTACTATGTAACTACTCTACTCTCCTCTCGTAAGATCTCTCGTACTCCTACTACTACTCTTTCCTCTTCATCATCTCAACTCTCCTCCAACGTCACTGCTACAACAACTCCAACTCCTACTCCTGCTCTCTCCTGCCTACTCGTAAGCAGTGGCTGCGTCGCAGCAGCAGCAGTGGAAGCAGGTGTAAGCAGAAAGAGAGAAGGGAACGAGAATTAATAGAGACGAGCATTGAAGGACTGAACTGAAGACGCGTATGTGTGTACGTGGGTACTCGTACCACTCGAATAGATTTCGTTAGATCTTTTTTTTCATGGTAGGCATGTATAGGTAGGAAGGTAGTTAGGTAAGGACCTACTAGGACTGGTGAGGTAAGGAAAGAGGGCAGCTGCTGTTTCGGGCATTGGCCGCTGACCCGGCGATTTTGGCGAGCTGGTCGTGCACAACGGAGGCGGGCAGAAAAATGTTTTTTGGGGAGGGCCCGGAAAATTTTTTTTGGGGGGGAAGGCCCGGGGGAAAAAATCCCCCGGGAAAAAATTTCCCACAAAAAAATCCCCCCCCCCGGGAAAAAATTCCCCCTCCCGGAGGAATTTCGGGGAAGGGAAACAAACAATCACAAGTCATCCTTGGTGATCCATCATTTTCTTTGTCCCATTCCCTCGGAGTCCCGAATCCTGTTCACCCATCGCTCTTTTTCTTTTCGGCTTGCCCCCTCTCCCGCATCTTCTCTTTCCCCCCGGCCCTGTCTTTTTTTGTTTGTCTCTCCCAATCCGTCCATATTTCACCCCTTTCCTCGTCTGTTAAGAGAGAGAGAGAGAGACAGGCATATGTTACATACATACACGCACACACATACACAAACACCAACACACACACACACACATACGCTCGCACCCACACTCAC
>WBZZ01006527.1:0-50000 GCA_019918135.1 Paulinella micropora | reverse complement strand
TTTGATTATTAATAATTGCATGTTTATGGTCCATTTATACAAAATATAAAAATATTTTTTTATATATACTGTAACCGGAACAGCTACTCTGACACTTAGTCGTACCTCAACTGTAGAGGGGCAGACCAAGCATAAGAGTCAAGTAACGACAAGCCGGACAACACTTGATGCCACTATGTAATGTACGGGCCGGCCGACAATCCCTTTGCCCCCTTGGGGGAAGCCGATGTAAGCGGTCGACCCCCACGCCAAAGACTGACTCCTCATTCGAAGGCGCCCTCGACCGACCGATACATGACATGAAGCATCCCGGCTGTCGAATAAGTAAAAATAATTAGTCCACGTCCAGTGCGAGTCTCCCATGAGAACTCGTGCCCCCGAGCCTAGCTCTTTCACCTCAGGCATTAAAAGAAATGCCCCGTCTTGATCTCCCCTTTCCCGTAGAAAAATCAAAGTAGCCAATGATCCGTAAGCGACATCAGACTTCGTAGCTTCACGTTTTGACTTGTTTCCGAGGTCGTCCTCGACCCCTGTGCTCTACTGCTTCCGACTGCGTCTCTTTAGCCCTTCTCTTCTTCGCCGCCACTTCTTTCTCACATCTTGGTGCACCTATCAACAAAAATGATATGCCCGCACTTTGGACTTCGTCCCAAATACGAAGCGGAATCCTCCTTTCCTCTGTTAACTCGAACGGCATGATCCAACACCACCCTTGGCATCATTTGCACCGTCCATGGTGTAAAATCCTCATCGTCCTTCTCGATGGACTCATCCCACTGCTCCAAATCTTTGCCGTCTCGAAATACTGGCGCAAAGATTCTTTCCCGCGTCATATCAATAACACTCTTGCTCCTCCAAAACTGCATTGTCGGAGCAAGTCCCAACGCAGCCCGTACCCGCGTTCTAGGCTGTACATACGTAACCTGCATTAAAAAGAAATAATCAAAGTCCTTATCCATGACCGTATCCTCGTGCGGTCGACATAGATAGAACTTATCAACCTGCCAGTCGATCTTAGCGACTTCCTTACCGGCTATCCACGGTTTCTTCCATACCGTGCCTTTCCGATCCGACATTTCCGATGACTTCGGAATTTCCCTCCCATCTTTGACGTCTACCTTGACGTCCGAAGCCGAACGATCCTGTTGTCCAGCATTCCTGGCCTCAGCCTTTTCTTCCTTCTGTTGCTTTCGCAACGCCTCCTCACGCTCCTTGCGCGTAAGCAATGCTGGCGGCTGTCTAAACGCTGGTGCAATACGCCTCAGAGCTTGTTCCTCATTCTCGTCCTCCAGCAAATAAGGACTGAACTTCGCCAACCGACGAACATGAACAATCTGTTCCCTTCCACGTGCCCCCGTAGGTGCAATCTTGTAATTGTACGCACCCGTCTGACGTACTATCTTAAATGGCCCATGCCACTTATTGTAAAACTTAATCGATACCCCTTTCGGTACCGTCGGTACATACAGCAACACTGTATCACCTTCCTTGTACTCCACATGAGAGTACTTGCCCATTTCCTGTTACCGCTGAACCTCTCTCAGCGTCTCCCGACACTTCTCAATCGCACTCCGTGCTTCCGCGATCGCTCGTAAGCGAACTCCTAACAGTTCACACGGTTCCCACTTATCAGGCGGAAACAACAGTTCCGTCGGCGTGTTTAACGCCCGTCCATAGACCACCTGATGCGGACTGACACCCCGCGCGTGTCCGCCTAACGACGCCGAAGCTAAATTGTTGACAGCAAACGTGAACATAGGTACCACATATACCCAGTTAAGCTGGCTGTTCTTACAATAAGTCTTCAACGCTGCCTTCAACGTCCTGTGAACGCGTTCAATCTTACCATTCGCCATTGGGTTAAAAGCAGTCACATACTGCCAATCGAACCCAAAGAACTTGGCAATCCTTTGCGAAACCTCATTCGCGAAACTCGTTCCTCTATCCGAAATAATCCTTCTCTGTATCCCAATACGGCCGAATACCTGATCAATCAGCGCCGCCGCTGTCACTTCCGCTGTCACATCCGTAACAGGGACAGTAATGACATAATTGGAAGTTCGATCAATAACCGTTAAGAGATATTTGAATTTTTCCGTTCCCGCCTCTGGAAAAGGACCCACATGATCGATATGCAAGGTATCGAAAATATCCAGAGTGATATCATATTCACCCTTAAGCCCCATCTTCGGCCTATATGGCAACTTGGCCATCTGACAATGAGGACAACCCTTCACAAACTCCTTAACCCGTTCTCCCAGGCTATTCCACAAAAAACGTCTCCTTAACGACCACGTCATCCTTTCCACCCCCGGGTGGCTCTGCATAGGACAATGATGCGCCGCAATTAACAAAGACGTTCTGAGTTCCTGCGGAACCCATAACAACCATCGATCCTCCTCATTGGTATATACGCCATCTTTTCCCATATACCAAAGGAGTCCATCCTTTAGTACCAAGCACCGCTTGAGTTTCCTTATGTCAATGTCCTCGGGCCTTGCCTGTGGATTGAGCAGATATTCTCTCAACTCCTTATACTCCGTACTTTCCTTTGTGAAAGTCCGAAAAGTTTCCACCGACGCCAGTCTGACTGCCGTGTCAGTTTCCAACTGGAATCGAACCTTTTCCGGATGTGCCTCCGGTAACTGAAAAGATGTTCCTCCTTAACTTTTTCTTCATCCTCCAAGTTAAGGCACATCGGGCCCTTCGGTAACAAGACCGCGTTAAAGGCACCCTGCCTTCCTTCCATAACATCCTCCCCCTCTTTCCTATCCGCGGTCCTTGCTTCCGCCCATAGGATATCCTCACACGCCTCTCTCGCGATCGGTGAGTAACAGCATGCACATTTGTCTCGTGCCGCTACCTCGACTGCTTCCAACGCAGACACTTCCTCGCTGCGCGTGTCACGTTGATTGTTATTATGCGTGAACGGATGATACCAAAGCCCCGACGGCAACTTGGTGTTCTTCCGCTCCCTGTTCCTCCCAATCATGTAGATCCACATCATGACCCATGATTGCGAACACCGCCCCCGGCGTTCGAAATTCAAACTGTGCCATTCGCACCTCCTTGACCGTATTACGTCGCTGTAAATCATCAACGGCCTTATCCTTCTGTCCACTCTTGTCCTCATACCGAGAACAAAAGTCAGGGACAACATTCCTTTTGCCCTTGATGTAATGAATGGTGAAGTCATACTCCGCCAATTCCAACTGCCACCTGGCCAACCTACCTGTATGATCTCCAGACATGAGCCATAGCAGGTTATGATGGTCCGTTCTAACCAAAATGTTAGGAGTACCCCACAGGTATTCCCGCAACCTCTGGAAAGCCCACACTATAGCGAGTGCTTCCCGCTGCCTTGTGCAGTATTCCTTTTCCGCCGGTATCAGCTGCCGGCTGATGAACATAACGGGCCGCAACTGCCCAATGGACTTGTCCATCTGTTGAAGCACCGCTCCTACCGCGTACGAAGACGCGTCAGTGTCGAGCACGAACTGTTCCTTCCAGTCAGGTAACATAAGAACTCGACCTCCCTGCCTTGGGTCTTTAGCGATCTCATCCTTGAGCTCCGCTATCACTCTCGTGACTTCCTCCGGCCATGGGTCGTCCCCGACCCCTTGCTTCAGGAATTTCCTGACCACCGCTACTCTTTCCGCAAACCCCGGAATGAATTCACCATAATACTGAGCCAGCGATATAAAGGAATGTAAGTCCGTCCGAGTCTTTGGCATCGGCATAGACGCTACATAGTTCCTCTTTTCATATGCAATCGCACACCGACCCTCTGAGATCTCATATCCCAGGTACTGTATCTTTCTTTGTGCGAAGTCACATTTCTGTGCATTCAAGCGCAATCCAAACGCGCTTATACGTCGCAAGACGTCCTGCACGTGTTCCACGTGTTTCTCCATACTCTGAATAAATGATAATATCATCTATGTAACAGAAAGCATAATCCTCCGTCGACCCAAGACGAACCACCGTCGCCTCATCGTCGTACTCCTTCCCCAGCATCTTAGTCATAGCATGCTGAAATAGACCCGGAGAGCACTTAAGACCCATCGGTAATACCTTCCACACGTATGTAGTCATTCCGACCATAAACGCTGTGAGATACCGACATGACTGATTAAGAGGGATTTGCCAAAACCCGCTCTTAAGATCAAGCGTAGTATACACCTTCGCATGCTTGAGCCGGTTGATCCCCTTCCTGAGATCTGGTACCGGTGTCTCGATCTGCTTCAGAATCTTATTGATCCTATAGTAATTGATACACATACGTAAGGACCCATCCGGCTTGGGCGCCGTACGCACAGGTGAAGACACCTCCGATAAGCGTGCCTCAATGATGTCCTTCTCCAAAAGCTCCTGAGTGATTTCCCGAGCCATCCGATCCTCGTGATAGCTCATACGTGACGGTCTCCTGTGACCCACCACGTCTTCACCCAGCTTCCGTCCAAAGTTAGCCTCGTAACCCCGAACAGAGCCCGCCTCAAGAGGCCCAAATACCTCCATATTATTCTCCAAGATACCCTTGAGGGCATCTCGCTCCTTCATAGTACCTTCCCAAGTACTATATTTCTCCGCAATAGCCTTTTCCGCGGCTATCCTAGCCTCCTCAATCTCCTTATGAGAGGCCTTACGTGATAACTGCGCCACATCCTCCATCGGAATAGGCCGCTCATCCTCACGTACCATCGTCCCATGGTACCTAGTTTCCTCCTTGCCTCTCCACTGGGCAAGCTGTGCCACATGATCTATGATAATGGCATATTGCATTGCATGCGTGCGGTGATATATACCCGATATCCAAGAGAAGGCTTGCTTTCTCACATCCGCCATCTCACGTTGCATTAACATGGCCCCATAAGCCAACGCCTTCTCCTTCGTCCCCAATCGTAAAGCCAAGACCAGCTTATGGCCTCTATGTGGGATCGGGACCGGGTCATCAATAAGATGATCCTCTATATCCTGCCACCACATTTCCGTCCGCGTTCCCACTGGGATGACTATAGTGAAATCATCCACCGATAGCCTGTTTTTCAAGACCTCCTTAATGGCCTTGACTCCCTTAGGGAAAAACAAATTATCATCCCAGTGACTCTTCAAGAAGGCTTCTACGATCGGCTTAGGCTGCTTGACCGGCAGCTTATGTTGGGTAACATTCCAAACCACATGAGACGTCGTGGTCGAATGCACATCTATATAGACATGCTGATCACCGGCATCCTCCATGCCCGCAATCGTACCCCGCAACAATTCCGCTTTTACTGCGTAGAGGTGTTCCAACCTCGCGTCTATCGCGGCCACTACCGCCTCATCCTTTGCGGAATCCCTACAGTCCACGTTCACGACCCTCACGTCGCGTGGGTCCCTCCTGTAGGCCCAGCCAAAGGTTGTGGTCATGACATATTCCGTCTCCTGTATCTTGTCGTCAGAATTGTCAGCAACCACACTTGCTTCCCCAGAGTCCCCCGACTCTACTGTGCATACATGGAAGAACGAGGCTGTTACAGGCTCCTGAATGTGGGGTGTGATCGAAGGCTCCGTGCCCTCGGACACCACCTTTGTCCACCCCCAGTCAGCGCGCATGACTGGTGAGACACTCACATCCAAATCGTGCACTACCGCACATTGGCCTTCCCGCCGTAAAGGTTCATACGGTACTACCTCGTACCGCGGAGCCACCTCGGATCCACCGTACTGCACCACGTTCAGATCCGTATAAATCCGAGCGTGCATTCGTCTGAGGCTCCGCAGCCCCAACAGGAGACCACCAGCAAAGGCTGGGACGACCCAAAACCGATGAGAGAAAGACTTCCCGTCTTTCAAAAGGAACGTAAGCATGACTGACCCTGAGACCCCGGTCATGCCTCCCACTCCCTTGATCCTCAACCGACACGGCCGAAACCCGTGTTTAAACCATGGTTCCCTGCTCCATAGTTCAATAAATTCCTTCCCGAGTACATTCAGAGATGCCATTGTATCATTGCCCACAATGCATTCCTGCTGTACATCCTCAATAAAAATTTTAGTGAATAATAAAGGCAATTCAGCTTTCCCCGGGCCACACCCGTCCGCTGAAAGTGCTTCATAACCACCAAAATATTTACTATCAAGCGCCTCCGACGCTAACTCCACATTAAGGTCCGTGCCTTTATTCATCACCGGACATAGAGTGTCCCTGTGACTATCAAGGTCCTCAACCTGCTCATTCTGTCCATCCTGGCCTTCCAAGGCCACCGCGTCCGTAGCTTCCTGGACTCCCCGCGTTACCACGCGTGTATCATCAAATCGCAGGTCATGAGTAACCATGTCGCCTCCGTGGCCGACAGGCAACTCACCCGACTTATTCTCCCTCCCGACCTCCGAGTCAGGCGCTGGGATTGCCTCCTGGGATCCCTGGCCCCGCACTTGCATTAATGCTTTGCCCCTGGACTTGTTGCTGCGGAGGCATCTGCCCTCCGACGGTCCCCTGACCGCCTCCCATCGGCATACCAGGAGCAGGCAAGATTGGTGCTGGAGGGATGTAAGACTGTCCCCCATAAGCAACCACCTGCTGCTGTGGCTGCCCCTGGTAGAACTGCTGCTGCATCGGCTGCCCGTAGCCTACTGGTAACTGCTGCCCCGGAGCTGGACCCGCATAGTAAGCACCTGCTCCCGCCTGCTGCATATGCGATGAGGGAAAAGTTCCCGCACCCCCCCCCCCCCATACACATTTGCATTAGGAAAAAGGGAACTACCCTGATTGCCGCCCCACTGCGGGCTCCGATTTGAGTTGGGACGTTCCCGTGAATCTGAACGCCCTCCCCGACGTCGCGGTGGAGATCGATCTCGGCTCCGCTCCGGTGACCTATCTCGATTCCGTGAATCGCGTCGTCCTCGGTCGTATCCGCCACGAACATGCCCTCGATCGTATCCTCGTCGATCTCGGGCTTCATCCCTCTCGTCGTAATGACGACCGCCCGATACATGAGTGACCTCACGATCACTACGACGATCTCTTGACCTTGAACGACTACGTCGGTTGTCAAGGTGCCCTCGATCCGACCGATCGCTCGAACTAGACGACGAGCTCGACGAAGAACTAGCAGCCGACCTTGCTGAGGACGCATCCGATGACCCCCGTAAATTCCATGAGGGGTCCACGGATTCATTCCCGTGCCTGCCCGGGATATCTCTTCCCATAGACGCCGGTGCGTCGCCGCCATCTGAAGTGAGAGGGTTCCATACCCTGAACTTTTCCCATTCACCCTTCAAATAAGGTGCCTCACCAGGATCCGTCCATCCCTTCTGATCGTATGCCTTCCGATCACGATCCTGAAGGTTCTTGAGCTCCTGCGAATACTTATTCGTATTCAACAAGCCATGGAAGGGACCCACTGGATAGTCGTAGCGTACCTTCCTCAAGACTTCCTTCTGCACCGAGTCATCCCAGCCTTCAGGATGAAAATTCTGGCAATTGCTCTTGCACATGGCTCCCGATTTGAGCCACAAGGCTCCCGCCTTCTTCATGCACAACGGCCTATGCACCCTGGGGTTGTAGTATGACCTCTGGAACTGTTGACGACCTTGCCCCGGCCCCCCTTGGGGTCTCTGACCATAGAACTGAGGTCCCCTGCGCGAGTACCCCTGGCCCCAATAAACTTCATCCCCGGGCTCGAATGGTCCCGCACCCCCTCCCCCCTGGTTCTGATTACCTTGAGTGGGAGTCCCTGACCTCGGACCCGACCACTTCCACTCATCGATGATGGTTTTCTGGACTCGACGCATGACTTTCCCCAACACGTCTTCATCCACGTTCCATATCTCCGGACTGGCCTCAGGGGTAGACTGTCCAGTACCCTTGAGGAGGTATTCCCATACCTCTGTGTCCGTCTGAATCTCTTTCGCCATCTTAATAAAGACTTGATTGTTCAGATCGAACAATGCCACAGCCGTCAATTTGAAGGCTTCTGCAGGTGTGAGCATAATCACCATGTCCATTATCCTCTGGAACATGTAGTGGAGTACAGGCTTCTTATTCACCATCCACTTGACCTCCGCCTGCAGCTGACTGACCTCCTGTGACTTAGAGGCAAAAACATGGTAGCCCATCTTCTCTGCGAGCATCAGACCAATACTATCGACACACATGGCGTCGAACCGAGTAGACTGCAGCTTTCCCCAAAAAGCTGCCCACACCTCGCTTTGCATAAGCCATTCGTTGTCCACCGATGACTGACAACGAAAGAACCTATCAGCCACTATGGCCACATCCTCAGGCGTATAAATGTTAGCTGAACGACAGATCCGACGTACCTCTGTCAGCCACATACGAAGCTCAGATATATGCCTAGGAATTGCAACCTTCTGATTGTCCAGAGCAAAAGCCTTCTGATCACCCAGAAGGCGGTCCACATCCTTCTGGTGACGTTCAATAGTATGACGTCGTTCCTCGTCGTTCTTTTCCATCTTACGGTTCCATGACGAAACCGCAAGCTTTCGTCGTTCTGCCTGGCCATCCCAAGCCACAGCAAAATGATAAAAAGCTTTGGCCATATAAACGATGGCATCCACTACCAGCAATCGTTCCAACGTGACGAGATTTTCAGACGATCCCGCTGTAGCCCAAGTGGGCTTTGTCCCTGAGACTGCCTTGTCCCAGAAGCAATCCATTGCGTCGAAAATGGGCGTGAACACGTCATCTATTGAGAGCACTTTAGCCCCAACACCACTCTTGGGCCGAAAAATAAAGTTGCCCATTGCGTGCACAGTGGGTGACACTCTGGCCCAAACCTGACTGTGAAACTGAGCAAACTTTTGCACTTCAGTCCATCTTGGATGCCCTTGATCCAAGACATCCCAAGACGGCCAACAGCCAACCAAGTCGTACACAGGCTGTCCGTGACGTTTGACAAAGTCACGAGAAAGGTCTCCAGCCATGGCAGTGGTGCCCCAGGCTTCAGCTTGGACTTGTCCCAACCTCGCTATATTGAGATCGACCATTCCTTCCGTTGATGCCATCAATCTGGACGCATCCAGCCTCTCAGGCGTCCAGTAGTGGGTCCCCATGCCCACAGCTTCTGCAATCTGAACCACCATCTCTGCTGCCACCATAACATTGGCCACTGTGGTGCGTCCGATCACAAGTGTGTCCCACACGTTCCTCGTCGAACCAGGCGAGATAACCTTAATGCATTGTCTGACCGTCTGCAATGCATTTGTGGACGGTAACTGGTCCGCCCAACTATCACCTGTGAGACGAAACTGCCACATCGTCTTCAAATCGTCTTCCAGACGAGCAGAGATGAAGTGCAAAGAGGGAGGTGTTCCCCCTGTTGTCGACGAACTCGACGCTGTGAGGGCTCCTGCCCCCATAAAACGTGTACCAAGAGAGGAAGGTACCAAAGACCCACCCCCCCTAGTATACGCTGGTGTAGAATAAGGGCTGCTTGCTGTCAACATCCTCCTCCTATTCTCACGTGGTAACATATCGAAATGAGAAAGAGAAGAGAGATGTGAGAAAGCAACAAATGACACACACAGCACACACACACAACTGCTCCACACACAGCTTATGAGTTATGCCGGTGACACCTGTTTCCTCCAACCGAATACAAAACAAATGTGCGTGCTCCTACACCTCACACACAATCTGTTTCTATCCCTCTCCCCCTAAGGAGAGCTCAACTGTCTAAAGCAAAACTTGAAAAAGGTCAACACCCTTTTCTGTCGGAAATTCCGAGGTGTCAAAACCTCAAGAAAAACAAGGCAAGAAAAACGTGAGAACTTGAGCTTTTCGTGAACCTCACGAAAAGCAAAAGCAAAACACCGTTTAATTTTTGTTAGTGGCTCCAGATGTAACCGGAACAGCTACTCTGACACTTAGTCGTACCTCAACTGTAGAGGGGCAGACCAAGCATAAGAGTCAAGTAACGACAAGCCGGACAACACTTGATGCCACTATGTAATGTACGGGCCGGCCGACAATACAATGCCGACCGTCAAAGTCTTAAGAAAGGTATTAGGTGAAGAAAAACGGAGACGATGTCCGAAAATTAGCAAATTAAAAAAGTCAGAACTACTTAAATTGATGGAACAATATGGTAAGATGGTTTCGGAAAAGAAAAAATTTAAGAAAACTACAAAACCACCACCTAAGTTTAAACCTTCAGAAAAAAACAAACTACTATTAAGACGACTAATGAGATTACATTAACTGGAGATAAAATGAAAGAAATTGAAATTATTAATAGAGAAATTGAATAAATATATAAAATTACGAAAAATTTACCTTCATATAAAGAACTAAGAAAAAATACTGCCGATGAAACATTGAATTCAATTAGAAGGAATTTTATTGATGAATTCTACAAATATCAAGAACCTTTACTCAAAAAAGTAGAAAAACATATGAAAAGCAAGGATTGGAACCATACACTAAAAATTAATGCTCAACATTTTGCTGATGCTTATAAACTTTTTAAGAAAAAAAGAACTTCAATCACAAGAGAGTTTAATAAAGATATATGGAATAAGCGAGTTAAATTTAGTGGATAAATTAAAACTTTAAGAAACATTTTTCAACATCATTATTTTTTTCTTTCTTAGCACCACCAGAAGATTGATTATATACTTTTACACTTACACTACTTGACTTCTTACCTTTCTTAGGCTTGATTTCTTCTTCACTACTCTCGCTTTCGCTTTCTTCACTCTCTGGCTCAGGCTCTGGTTTCTTACTCTTCTTCTTTTCCCTCTTACTCTCTACCTTCGCTCTCTTGATTTTCATCTTAGCCATCTTTTCGCAATCAAGTCAGTAAAATCAACCTCATCTTCGCTATCACTCTACTCGGGTGTGTCATCTTGTTCCTTTTCATTAATGATATCGGTAGCCACATTTTTATTTTCTATCTCTGCTATTTTTTGTTCCATGTCTTCGTCTTCACTTTTGACCGCATTTCGGTATTGTTCCAAAACCTTTTTGGCATGTTCCATCTTTCGTTGTTTTGCTTTCGCTTTTATTCCTTCAACAGCACTCCCCCAGTTCTTACGACTTGCTTCGGGAGACGGCATTTATACTAAGATTAATATATTTTAGTATTTTTAAAATAAATAATTAATTGATATTTTATTCTGACTTCGTCATCATAAAACATCGCTTCCGATTAATTTTTTCTTAATTTTTTTTGCTTAATATACAAATATGTCGGGTTCTTCCTTTAAGTCGCTCTTAGGTTTGAGCGAAATTGCGACAGACAGCCTATCAATCGCAAATTTAGACCTTACCAACACAAACATAGTCGGTCTGAATACAGACAGAGTGCCAGAAGATGAAAACCCTTTGAACCTCTACTATACGGATTTACGATTTGACACAAGATTATCTACCAAATCAACTACAGACATAAAAGAAGGAAAAAATCTATACTATACAGAGCAACGAGTAAGGGATAATGACGAAGTCAAAGCCTCAACTCAACACAGAAGCAATACTTCCAATCCGCACCAAACCAGTTT
Source organism: Paulinella micropora (assembly GCA_019918135.1). NCBI lineage: Eukaryota > Cercozoa > Imbricatea > Euglyphida > Paulinellidae > Paulinella > Paulinella micropora. The sequence continues at coordinate 38,495 of WBZZ01006527.1, read as the reverse complement.
ATACAATTTGATTGACACAAACATATTTGCACAAGCAAGCGGACAATACTTAACTTACAACGATGTAGAAGGCAAATGGAAGAATACAGCCCTTGGTTCAATTGATACACTTTCAAATGTAGTCATTACAGCACCAGTGGCGATGAATAGTTATCTAACATATAACTCAATAAACTGGGTAAATAAAACATTTCCTATAAATGTTGATGAAACAGGCAACATTAGTATGGGTGGTAATTTGAATATAACGGGAGTTAATTTACTAAATACCAAAGATGTTGATACTTGGATATCTGAGCATGAAGACAATAATGATAAAGTGTCTGCGGATGGTTCAATTGATACACACAGCGATGTTACAATAACGGGCACACCCGCCAATAATCAACTACTCATTTATAGCACAGGGCAATGGAGAAACACAAACTCACCTTTTCTTAGATTGGATGGTCTCGCTATGATGTTTGGAGATTTAAATATGGGGGGTTTTAATGTAGCAAATGTCGGTAATGTTGATGGTGTTGATGTTTCGGCTCTTGATAGTTCTGTGGTAAAACTAACAGGAGACCAAACTATAACAGGGAATAAAATATTTACTACTTATTTGGGTGTAAAAGATTCAAATCCATTAAATACAGGTAAGTTATTCTTCAATTACAACAATAATATGGGTTCTATTCATTCGTCGGAGGTAGGTGGAGCAACGGGCTATCCACTAAGCATTGTTGGTTCTTCCATACTTCTTGCTCCAACAACAGGGGGCGGAATAACATTGACGGGCAATGTTTTAAATTTTAACAGCACGACAGCAATCAGCGGACTTCCAGCACCATTCTACGATGGTGATGCTTCAACAAAAGCATACACCGATACAAAACTAGCAAAAGACGGCACAGTGGCTATGACGGGTAGTTTAAATATGGGTGGTTTTGCTATTACAAATGTTGGTCATGTTGATGGCGTTGATGTTTCTGTTCTTGATACTTCGGTGGTTAAACTAACAGGAGACCAAACCATAGCAGGAACCAAAACATTCAGCAACATAATAAATGCTAGTGCGGGGATTGATATGAAAAGTCAAAGCATAACAAATGTGAATCTTGTTGATGGTGTTGATGTTTCCGCCCTTGATACTTCGGTGGTTAAACTAACAGGAGACCAAACCATAGCAGGAAATAAAAAATTTACATCAACTTTGGAAGTAAGTGGTTCGTCCAACCCTTCAACTTTTGATGGTATTGGCATAGCCTTTGATACAAAAATAGGAATGATTGCCGCACAAAAAGACAGCAACAGCGACTTGGTATCCGATACAAATAACGGGTTCGTATGTTGAGTTATATTCAGGTAATACTTTAATTATAACCGCATCTGGCACTACACTATCTTTGAATAACAACAAAATAACAAACTTAGCCACACCATCAGCAACAACGGACGGAGCAAACAAAAGTTATGTGGATACATTAGACTGGCAAAATGTGAAACTAACAGGAAACCAAACCATAGCAGGAATTAAGACATATAGCAGTGGTGTTGAAATAACAGGAAATTCAATCAATTCAACAACAAAGGGCACATTTATCGTTTTCAATTCTACCAGTAATATCGGGTCAATTGGTAGTTTGGATATGAAAACTGCAACATATTACAACTTTGAAATTTCTGCGAAAAAAATAAGTTTTATTATTGACGGGGCGATTGTCGGTTGGGTAAATGCTTCGGGGCTAGATTGTAATAGTAGCAAAATAGCCAACCTTGGAACTCCGACATTAGCAACGGACGGAGCGACAAAAGGGTATGCGGACACGTTGGACGGGCAAAATGTAAAACTAACAACAGACCAAACCATAACAGGAAGCAAAACATTTAATGGGGCGAGCACTGTGATAAAATATCTAACTTTAACGAACAATGCAGATTTTAATAATCAAACTATCACTAATGGCGGAAATATAACATATAATGGGGCGAGGATATTAAACCAAAATGGAGGTGATATATTCTTTTCACAGACATCGGGAGATTATCAATATTTCTTATTTACTCTAAATACCGCTACAAGTGGAACCGCGAACCAACGAGGTTATGTATTTACGAATGTAGCATCTGATGTAAAAGGGGCGGGACTTTATATTTCAAAACTTTTGGATAATAAAAGTGCTTCGTCTGACATTGTCCGTTTTAACAATGCTGGCGGTATGCGGTTTTATGGTGCTTTGGATATGAACTCAAACAATATAACAAATGGCGGAACAATAACAGGAACGACAATTACTTCAACCGCTGGGATATCAACGACGACACTAACGGCGAGCGGATTAATAACGGCAAATGCGAGTATATCAACAACAACGGCAACCGCAAGCGGATTAATAACGGCAAATGCGGGGATTACATATACTGGCACACTAACATCTGCAACGAATGCCAGTGGAGCAAAAATAGGAGTTCAGGGAATAACAGACGGAACAAATGCAAAAGGTATATTTCTATGGGATACAACCAATACAAGTTGGGGGATTTATGCAGCATCTGGTGGGGCTCTAAACACTAGAAGTTTGGCAAATGGTTTGGCGGTTTCAGGAAATGATTTTAGTTCGTATAGTTTTGGGTTTAGGGTTGCTAATGATTCTACGATGGGATTTATATGGGAGAATTCGTCAGAACAATTATTAATGTCATTAAATGGGGCAAACGGGACTTTATGGACGAAAGGATTAATAACGGCTAGTGCGGGGATTACATACTCTGGGGTGCTAACAACCACAACTAATAATGGAGCGAAAATAGGAATTCAAGGACAAACAGACGGGACGAATGCGAGAGGAATATTTGTATGGGATGTTGCCGATCCAAACTGGGGGATTTATATGTCTCAGTCTGGAGCAAATAAATCATTAAGCGGAGGAACAGCACCAGCAGGAGGAGGTGGAGGATTAACTTCTTATGCTATTAGATTTAGAGTGAATGGTTCTTCAACGAATGGGTTCATATGGGAGAATAATTCAAATACTGCTTTAATGTCATTAAGAGCGAGCGATGGACAATTATGGGTATTGTCTAATCCAATTCAATATTCAGACAGGAGAAAAAAAGAAGATATAAAGGAATGCTTAGGCTTAGATTTTATTAATAAGTTAAATCCAGTTTGCTATCGTATGATTGATGACAAAAAGAAATGTAGGACTGGCTTAATAGCACAGGAATTAGAAGAAATACTAACAGAAATGGATATACTAGATTTTGGTGGTTTTATCAAAGAAACAATTATGGTTCCGTGTCCAAAGCAAAGAAAAGAATACGAATTGAAAGGTGTGAGTGTTAATCCAGAAGATGTTAAATGTGTTGATAGTGGTGATGTCGGTTATGGTATAGGTTATTCAGAGTTTATTTCCCCGTTAATTAAAGCGGTTCAACAATTATCAGAAAAGGTAGTTAATTTAGAAAAAGAAAATAAAAATCTTATGAATATACTACAAGACCAAGCAAACCAACTAGCCGAAATCAGAGTGTCCGTTATTGATAATGTCAAATAATACAACTAGGCTTCACAGACCACCACCTATTATGGATATGGATGGCGAACTAACTCCAGAATTAAAGTCTCGTGTTCTTGAAGTAGAATTAAAGACTGAGGAAAAAAAAGTAGAGCACGAATTGGAAGATAACTGGAATTGTTGTTGTATAAAAAACAGACCAACTGACAGCCGACTTATTAAATACTTATTTCAAATGGGTATCATCGTTGCCATTATAGCCCTTTGTATCGTGAGGCTATCTGAAAAGAACTTGCCGTGCGAGGTTGCTAATACTTATGTCGGAATCCTAACATTGCTTATCGGCATTTGCCTTCCATCACCTTCTTCAAGTAAGAAGTGAGCACTCGTATAGATGTACTTTATACCAAGAACTATCGCTGGCACAGATTAAAGGAATGGCTTCATCAAAACTAACACACCAATCACTCATAGGCTTATACACACATTTAAATTTGGTTTCTATTCCTTTCTGAATACAATAAGCACAACTCTCATTTTTTTTCTCACTGACCCGTGAGTAAAAGTCGCAGGCAGTCCGAGCATAAATATTAATTAATAAAAAGTTTATTAGCACGAATATAGAGGACATCATGACTGACTATAAATACCAAAAGATTATTTTTCTGAGCAATGATTTTGCTGGAGGAAGCAAAACATTTAATAAAAATATTCAAATGTCATTCACACCCACCAAAATGAATGTAAAATTTATCCACTATATGAACGACCAGACCGAAACCAAAACCAGAATTCTTTACATGGATAGAATTGGAATTATTGGAACATTTGCGGACAGCACTACAGCAAACATTTCAAATCTCGGTTATAATTTGGGTGTTGTAGGATGGACAGACGGACAATATACATTTAAAGTCCTTGAAACTGACAGCGGAAATATTGATACAGGAAATTTAGCGGGCCGAATTGTTGTATGCTTAGAATTCGTAGGCTAATATTTGTTTCAGACCCGATTCGACTTCGTCGAATCTACAACATCTTCAACAAACATCGACAACCGATTTAATTTAAACAATAAAGAAAAAACGATGTTTTAGAATAAGTGAGAGTGCGGAGCACGAAACGCAATTCTAAAATATCATGATGAAGATTAACAACGTCAAAGTTAAGCCTGTGAAGCAGGATGGAAACGGAGATAAAAAAGCCAAGGGTCATAAATTATTCAATGAGCCGTATGCTAACATATTTTTGCTTGCCCGTAAGAAGAGCGGTAAGACGACAGCACTCTTTGAAATACCGAAAAGGACGACGGACAGAAAAACCCGTATTGTCATTATTGCTTCAACAATTCACAAGGACTACATTTATAAAGCAATGGTTAAGCGCTTTAAGAACAGAGGCAACCCGATGGCAATTTATACCTTTCTTAAATCAGATGGTGTGAATGTCATTGATTATGAACTTGACAAACTGAACAGACAGGACGAGCAACACGAAGGAGAAGTAAAACAGGACAAAGAGGAAATAGAGAAACCACAATTTTTATACTTTGGAAAGGAAAAGAAAAAAGAAGAAGGAGGTGAGAAGAAAGAGCGACCGAGTAAGTATATATATCGTGCCAGAGGTTGTTTTTGTTTTGGATGATTTAGGAAGTGGATTAAGAGACAAGTCCGTAAGTGATTTGTTAAAAAAGAACAGACACTATAAATCAAAGGTAATTATGTCAAGCCAGTATTTGAACGACCTTAGACCAGAAGCCATTAAGCAGTTAGATTATTTATTAATCTTTCCAAGCCAGTCTCAGGACAAAATGGAACTCGTGTATAAGCACTTAGACTTATCTTTTGACTTTGACTACTTTCTTCAAAAGTATCACGAGGCGACAAAGGAAAGATTTAATTTTCTTTATGTTTCAAGTGTTGATGACGAGTTAAGAAAAAATTTTAACTTCAGATTAAAATAATATTTTTAGAATTAATAAATATTTTTTTCTTTTTTTTTTGCTGAAAGATTTTTTAAATCTTTCTATAGTATAATTGTAGTGAAGACAACTAGGGTTGAAGTCATTCCAACAATCGGCAAACGAACTATTAACTCAAGCACCAATATGGCTGGAGGAAAAAAGAAAACTGGAAGGAAGAAGAAGCAAGGAGGCAAGGGGCAGGCTGGAGGTAAAATCAACTGGGCAAAAGTAGAAAAAACAGCAGGAAAAATTGAAAAGTGGTTGAGAAAGAATAAGGTAATCTCTAGAACTGCGGGAGCATTGAGTAGCGTTGGGGTGCCTTACGCTGGTAGTGTTGGTGCTGTAGCATCAAAACTTGGGTATGGTAAGCAGAGCGGGCGTGGGGCGCTCAAATTCTAAATGATATTTGTTTCAGACTACGTCTTCAACAAACATCGAAACCCAGTTTATTTTTTGGAAAAAGAAGAAACGATGTTTTAGAATAAGTGAGAGTGCGACAGCACGACCATCTCGTAGAGTGATTACACCCTTCGGGCAGTAAAACGCAATTCTAAAATATCAAGGAAATATTTTTTTGTTAATATATGATGGTTGCTAAAACCAAAAAAACAAGGAAGCCTAAGGTAAGACCCCCGCGGGTTTATAGAAATAAAAACGGGAAGCCGTATATTATCCAGAAGGGTAAAAAATATTATCTTAATTTCGGTAAAAAGACAAATGATATGAGCACACTTCAAATCGTTAAACTTTTTATGAAATACTTAAGCAGACCAAAATCAAAGCGAGCACCTAAGCGAAAAGAAGACTTGCGAAAAGTCCAGAGTTTGTCGGAGATTGAGCAAAATACTAGAACTGCCATTAATGACCACTTAGACAAACTCAGAAAGGAGAAATACGAAAAGATTGATGAGATAGACCAAAAAGAGGAAAAAGCACGAGTTGATGCTGAAGAAGAAAAGAAGAGGCTAGAAAGAAAAGACATAGCAGATGCTAAGGAAAGGCAGGATGAGTTAGCAAGGATACACCGCAATGAACTATCAGATATTAAGGAACGACAAGAACAAAAAGCCAGAGAACTAAGAAGGGAGCAAAAACTCATAGATGATGTAAAATATGAAGAAGATAGAAAAAATAGGATACAGGCATTACAACCGCCACCACAATATCAATATATTATGCCACCACAGCAGGGGCAACCACAAGCACCGCCATTAGGAGCACCACAACAAGCACCGCCATTTGGAGCACCACCACAAGCACCACCATTACCTAATTTAGGAGATGAAGCACCATTGAAAACGAAAGAGCAATATGAGGAAGAAAAAAAGCAAAAGCAGAAAGATATTGAAACATTGAAATTAGCAGGATATACAGATAAGTTCATAAAAAAGATGAGTCGTAAAGACTTACAAAAAGCCAGTCAAGATATTCAGATGGCTATAGCCACAGCGACATCTTTAGAGGAACAGAAAAAGTTAGCAGAAGAATATAAAGAAAAACTTGAAAAGGAAGAAAAGAAGGCAGAAGAAAAGGGTAAGCATTTTGAACATTTACAAATTAATCAATTTTTAATATCAGCATTTTCAAAAACTTATCACCCAAACATTACTATAAAAGAGTTAGCACAGGCTTTAAAAAAGAGACTAGATAGTGATGGACATAAAAAATTAAATTACAAAGACACTTCAAAGTGGATTATTGACATGATTAAAAGGTTTAATATTGATGTTGGAAATGAAAAGGAAAACGTAAAAAGAAAAGTAGCGGATTATGCTAGATATGAAGATTATATGGGTATTAATGTGCAAAAAGGTAGTGGAGCGAAGACATTAGAAGAATTAATTGATAAGGTATTTTCAATAGCGAAAAAAAAAATATTTAATCCGCAAAGATTGGAAACACACAATGAATAAAAAGGACTTTGTAAATACTCTAACGAACAAAATGACGATATACCCAAATGTTGATAAACAAGTTTCAAATGATTTGAATATTGACGAGGGAATGCCACTGGAGGGGGTTCCACCCCCTACCATACCCCCGAGCGTCGCGGAGACACCGCTACCCCCTCAACCAGAGCCGGCAACAGATACGACTACACCGCCAGACCGAACACCACCAGAGGATACGACCATACCACCGAGTGTCGCGGAGACACCAGAGCCACAACAAGCAGAGCCAGAGCAACCACAGCAAGAGGTTGAGGGGCGGGGACTAATGACTTATGAAATAGACAACATAATGAAAAAATATGGATGGTATTTAGGAACAATTGCGAGTGATGAAATATATAAATTAAATCCAGAAAAAAGAAAGCAATACGGATTTATTATGAATACCGACCCGAGCAACAAAAAAGGACAGCACTGGATGGCTATATGGGTAAGTCTAAATAAAGACAGAAGTGTTGAAGTGTATGACCCGCTAGCAGAATATCAACCGACGGAAGACTTTCAACAACAAATGAAAAGACTAATTGACCGAAGTAATCCAGATATTTATTTATTGATGAAGGTCAATCAAGTAAAACAACAATCTGATACGAGTGATACTTGCGGATGGCATAGTATGAGGTTTCTTTTAGAGCGAGCAAAAGGAGTGCGATTTAAATTTGCTAGTGGCTATACAGACTTAAAAGAAGAAGAAGCGGAGAAATTAAAAGCACAGAATGGATATGGATTTGACACCTTTTTGTAAATGATATTTGTTTCAGACTACGTCTTCAACAAACATCGGGGGCTACGCACTTTTAAGGATTACAATAAGCATTAATTTTTTTGAAAAAGAAAAAACGATGTTTTAGAATAAGAGAGAGTGCGGAGCACGAAACGCAATTCTAAAATATCAATGGACTATAAGGGAGGAAGAAGTTCTGGTATCTATTACATAAATAGTAAAAATAGGATAACAGGCTCAGACAGCGACTTTACACACGAAGTCAATATGAAGGGACTAGACAATCCCACACATTGTAAAATATTACACATTTACATTCCAAAGTCGTATTACTCTGTGGCTTCACCATATAATACTTTTACATTATCCGAAGACGGGTATGAGGCTTTAATTACAATACCTGAGGGCAACTACACAATGAACAACTTAAAAAATAAGTTGTCTGAGATACTGACGGCTGAAAGTCCGAATGACTATACATATGTTGTCTCAAGCAACAATACAAACACAGAAGCGGAGGATGGTAAATTAACATTCAGTGTTTCAAATAACGGAGGTATTCAAGGTTTATATTTGATGGTGATACACGTATTCATGAGGTTATGGGTTTTGATAGAAATTCAACATATTTCTTTGCTAATGATTTTATTAAATCTCCAAATGTAATTATTTTAACTGGTGAAAAAACTTTGTATCTTCAATCGGATTTGGTGAATGAAGGTGATAATCATGTGCTACAAGAAATATACAGCCAACGAAATTCCTTTCGGCTCTGTCATTTATGATGGAAGCGGGTCTGAGTATGGTAAAACATTGTCCGCTAATTCAAACAACGTATTCAGGTTTTATTTGAAAGAACGAAAACGACCAAGCGATTAATCTTAATGGTTTGGGTATCGTTATGACATTATTGGTTTATCGTGAAACTAATTATTTTAGTTTATTTGATTCATTCTTCAATTTGTTAAAGGCGAGGTAATTATTTTAATTTTAGAATTATTTATTTTTTTCTCTAAATATATTTCGTGTATTAATCAACTTACACTACTTCAAAAACAAAACAAAAAATGCCTGTCCAATACGGAGGAGAACTAGTCCATCAGACTAAGGAACTGCTCACTGGTAAGTATGAATTAACTAAACTTACCACCCGTGAAGGCTCGCAACCTGTCGCACTTACTACTGCTGGTGGTATGGAAAACACCTTTGAAATTCCTACTCGTCCTTTGAACTTTGCGAGGAGTGTGTTGCGATTTACTTACACTCCGTCTGGTGCGGGTGGTGCTAATAGCTACAATCGTATCTATATGGATTGTCTGTCTATGATTAAAACTATTGAATTGCAAAGCCGAAGCGGGCAGTATCTGTGTAATCTTCAACATGTGGGTAATTACACAAAGGTTATATGGAAACCAGAAATGAAGTATGAAAAATTTATGGCACTTGAAAATCATGGTGCTGGTGTGGGTAGTGGTGCTATGCTTCAAAAGTGTAATGCTGGAAAAGTTGAAATTGGAACCGTAGCGGAAAGAAAAACAATTACAGATGCAGCAGATGTTGCAGGTCTTAAGGGTGCAGTTCAAGGATATTACAAAGTGCCTCTTGTTAATGCCTGCCGTCATAATGATACTGCTCTCGCCGATAGCACTGCTGGGGATTATAGTTTGGTTAATGTTCCTTTTGAGGAGGCTAAGTATTTTGAAGGTGGGGGTAATAATACTGCCACCCCTGTTATTAATGTTAAGTTTCCTTTGGGTATGTTGTTTGGCACTATTTTTGACCTGGATAAGACTATCGGATTTAATGCAATTTTGGATATGCGGATTGTGTGGGCTGAAACCAACCGCTCTTCATTCTATGGTACTGATGTGAGTTCTATTGCCACTGGTGCAGCAGCTACAACCTCTGGTGCTATCGTCTCTAACCTAAATCTATTCCTTGCTGTTGAGACTGACCCGAATGTTATCCTCGGTGTCCAGCAAAAGATTGCGGGTGAAGGCTTTCCATTTAAGATTGAGTATCCTATCGCTTGGAAACAAAGTCTTCAAACAAACCAACAGAACTATGTTATTAAGATGAATCGCTCGCAGGGTGAAAGAATTCGTCGTATTTATACTTCAGCCTTTCATTTCACTGAGAGTGCTAATACTTCTTTTGATAATGACAACAGGGCGGATGCTAAAATTATTTCTTATTATACGACCCTTGACGGCTCTCGTCTTCAACAATTTGACATTGACACTTCTGAGAATGAAGACTATATGATTTCGAAGGATAAGTTGAAGGGGAGTGCTATCCTAAACAGTGATGTCTATCATTACAACTGGTTCCATGTAGATACTTGGGACAATAACCGCCCGCTGTGCGATAAGGACACCGACGGCTATGAGGTGAGCGGTTTAAGCCTAGACACTGAGAGGCGATATGAATTCGTTTCAACTACAGGTGATAATGCGAGTGGTGCTAACATAACTAATCTCAATCACTACACTTTTGCCATTCTTCAACGTAGTGTGCTTGTTAAAGGAGTTGAAATTCTAATGTCTTAATGATATTTTATTCACAAATCTTTTTTCACAAGAAGGTTCATAAAACATCGAATGCCATTAAAGTAAAAAAATTAATAGATTAAATAATTTTTTTCTTGTATAATAATATAGGAAGACGACGTTTGAGAATAAACGAGAGTGCGTAGCACGAAGTGAAATTCTCAAATGTCCCACCAGAGAAATTTGGTAGCACAAAATCCAGACGGAGAATTTATAAACGTCAGGGTCGGATATGATGGTGATATTGAAACAAATAATTCCAAAACCGCTTTTGGTGAAGCAGTAGTAGGTCAATTAACACCAGTATTACAAGAAATCTTTCCATATACCATTAATACTAGGATATGGACAAAAACAGAAACAAAATCGTCTGTGTCATTTTTGAATAATATGGCTTAATTGAAAACAACTGCGGATGCTACGGCAGATGCTAGACTGGTAAGTAAAAGGAGAATAAAATATAGAACTGGAATGGGGGTCCTAGCCCGATTTACTGCTCTATGGACAACGGACGATACAAAAGATTACTATTCATATATAGGAATAGGAAATGACCTTAACGATGGATTTTATTTTTACAAAAATCAAGCAGGAATGAATATCGCACATTATGCGGGAGGTGCTGCAGATTATATTGACCAAGAAGACTGGGACGACCCTTGCGATGGAACTTCGGCTATGCCAAACTTAGACTGGAGTAAAGGAAATGTATTTCAAATTCAATTTCAATATTTAGGTTTTGGTGCTATTAAGTTTTATATTGAAAATCCCATAACAGGATTATTTCAATTAGTTCATATGATTGACTATGCGAATGCTAATAATGGTGTAAGCCTGCGAAATACAACATTACCTTTTACAGCAGTAATGAGAAATGATGCAAAGACTGGAATACAAACTCTTAAAACAGCGAGTGCTAGTTTATTCATTGAGGGAACGAATACGATAAACACAAGTATAACAAACGAAGTGGAAGGAAGTAAAGCAGCAAACACAACTGAAAGCCCTATTATTAGTATCAGGAATAAAGCAACATTTGATGCGGGCGGTGCTAATTTAACAAATTATTCAAATGTTTATCTCACTTTGATAAGTATTACAAATGAAGATACTAAGTCAAATGTTGTCAGAATGGTATTAAATGGAACACTAACTGGAGCAGGTTTTGCAGATGTTGATTCTAAGTATTCAATTGTAGATACTGACACAAAGGCGAGTGCTATCGCAAACGGAACAACAATTTTTAAACTATATGTAAATAGTGCTTCAACTCAACAAATCAATCTTAGAAGTTATGATATATACCTATCACCGAGTGATGTATTGACTTTTACACAGAAGTCTGTCTCTGCTGGTGGAGGAGGAAATGTCAATATTATTGCTAATTTTATTGAGGATCAGTGATGTGGATATAACTTTCAGACTACGTCTTCAACAAACATCGTGAAAGGTAAAGTTAAAAAGGAAAAAAAAACGATGTTTTGTGATGACGAAGTCAGAACAAAATATCACAGATATTTTTTTACCGCATCTTTGTTATTAAAATAAGGTTGTTGAATTAAATATTCAAGGTATGGTTTATCAATCTTAGCAACATCTTCAATTTTCATTTTTTTATACTTACCATATACATCCTTCTTCTGTACATGTAGCAGTCGCTATCTCTTCTCCTACATTAGCCTTGATTTCGGTAATTCCAGTCTCTTTCAAGTCAGTCGCCTTAAAAGGAGTGCTCTCTTCTTGCTGACCGACAATATCTTCGATATTGCTTACGCTCTTTCGAGCAGTAAAGGTCGCATGTTGTCCGAAGGACACATCTTCAACTACGTTGGAGTTGTCCGTTATGGTCTCCAATGGAATAACTACTTTCACATTGTCGTCGCGGGGTTTGTATTGTTCATAGAAAGATACAATGTCTGGCTTAGTCCATTTAATAGTTGGCTTTTTTATTTCGTTGTCAAGGTTCCATTTTTCAATTTCGTTCAAGTAGTCTTGTTTGGTGCTCATGATATTTTAGAATTTCGCTTCGTGCTCCGCACTCTCGCTTATTCTAAAACATCGGAAAAAAATTTAAAGAAAAAATAATTAAAAGAAAACGATGTTTTGTGATGACGAAGTCAGAACAAAATATCATTATAAATATTTTTTTACTTCACTTTTAATGTCAGTAAATTTATCAAACCACGGCTGTTTCATAACCCATTCAAGATATGGTTTGTCAATGGTAGCAACATCTTGAATTTTTTTTCCTTTGTATTTGCCAAATGGAAAAGTATCCTTTGGTTTTCCTTCTCTACTTTTTTCAATCGCCTTAATTTCTTCATTAATTACCTGTTGCACATCTTTTACTAAAAAGAATTCCTTCTTCTTCTCAATTGAAAGTTGTTCAAATTTTTCAGATAGTCTGGTGAGGGAGGTCATTGGTCTATATAGAGTGGTAAAAAATTTTATGGAAAAAAATTAATTAATTATGATTAAATTCTCAAATATCAAAGCCGTAAGGGATACTATCATTTTCGTTGATAAACTCACGACCGCACCATTTATTTTCATTTACTTTCTTTTTTATGTTTATAGTATGAATTATGCTGAAATGGTTAATGTTTTGCTGTTTGCTATTTCGTGATAAATGAATTTTCTTCATTTGAAAATCTCTAACATTTTCAATGCTTTCTCCTAAATCCATCTTTTCATATACTTCTGGATTTAGCCCTTTTGAATTCAACCCCTTACCGCGGAGATGGTAGTATCTCTTTTTTACTCCTTCATTTTCGTAGCATTCGATTATATGAACTCCTTTGTCTTTATGTTTCAAGTCATTCTTGGTAAGGTAAGGTAGAAAGGCTTCATTCGTTGTAAATTCTAACATATACAATTTTGGAGCGATCCATATTCCTCTTATTATCTTACAACAATCTCCTAAGTCATCTGTTATTCCACCGAGAGATTTATCTCCAAGTCTTTTAATAAGTTTGGCAAACATAACATGCAACACTAAACTATCGGTATCGGTGTAATAGAAGTCGGCTTCTATGTCTTTATTTGGATTAGCCTCTTTTATGTAGTTATACATAATTCGTCTGCTATATGCTAAAATGAAAGCCCCGTAATGAGAAGGTTTAGTTATGCTCTCTTCAATTATTTCTTCCTTTCTAGGAATTCCTGATACATGCCATAGTTTGTTTCCGTCTTTATCTTTGAATTCAACCACATCGGATATATAATTTTTCGTCCAAAATTTCCAATACTCCTCATTTGATTTAATATATTCTGCTTCTGTCGGGATAGGTCGTTGTATCATCTTTCCGTATAACGAGTATATAAATAGTTTGGCTAACAAATATTGCGGTGTTCCTTTTTCGCTATTTTCTTTCGCCTTAAACATTTCTAATATATATTCTTTGAATACTGGTTCTGCCTCCTCTGTATAGTATCCTTTATGAATTGTTATATCGTAGCCTTCCTTAATCATATCTTCAATATCAACACTTGTAAGCCATTGGTCTTTCATATCCGCTAAATTCCATTTTAAGGAGCCCATTTTATTTCTCTGTCCTATTCTTGAATGTAATATGTCTTTTGGCGAGATATAATCAACATTGTAAATACCGATAGGAAGATTATTATAATCAAATGGTGCGATAGCCATCTTAATTTCTCCAACCATGAATAAATTAAGCATCGCTGTTGGGTATAAAGATACGACATCCGCATCAACTAAATAATCGGTTAATTCATCAAATGTGATTTTCCCTGCTAAGTAGTCGTTGTATTGTTTTGAAATAAATATTTTTTTGCTTGGATATGTTCTTGCACCGATAACTGCTTTTCTGAATGCTTTTTCTTGTTCAATAGTTGGAAGTCTCACATCGTGCTTACCATCAATCATTTTCTTCCAGATATTGAAGGCTAGGCTTGAAGTTGAAATGTATGAAGTTAAATTCACCGAGTGTTTTTCAAATATCTCTGTGTTTATTTTATCATATAACTCTTTTAACCCCATAACATCGCACTTCAAATATTCAAGACACTTATTTCTTAATTCTTCACTCATTATTTCCCATTCAGCGGCTTGGTCGTGGTCGAAATCTCCTTTAAGAGTTTTACATTTCATATTTTCTAAGTTTTCTTTTAATGTCCCCTGAGTATGCTTACACATATCCCACATTTTAATATTTTCAAATTGTAAAGAAATTATTGAGCCGTTATTAATCATGTGTGATTTTGGTTTAATACCTCTTCTTATTAATTCCTGTTTAATGAAGTAGTGGTCGAAGTTCGCCCCATTAAATCCATTCACATATAAAATCGGTGCTTCTTCATCTTTCTTCTTTTTCTTTCTTACTCCTGCTACTTTCTTGACTGGATTATGTGATTGTTTGTTAGACCATTCTAATGCTAACTTTCTTCCTCTATCTAAGAGTAAATCAAGAAATTTAGAAATACAATCTTTACCACCGAAATATTTAAATCCTTCAGTTCCTTGTGTATATCCGACTATATAGCAGTCGTGGATATCAAAGCCATCAGAAATCATTTTGTTTCTCCATGTTTCTAGGTCATAATGAAGAATTTCATTTTTGTTATTGCATTTTTCTTTGTGGAATTTAGTTATTAAATGTCGTTGTCCGTTCTTTAAAATTCTAGTATCAGCATAATTTATTCTTTTTGGGTTGCATGTGTGCTTATCGAAATATTCATACAAACATTTTTCGCATTTGCTTTTATATCTTT
Source organism: Paulinella micropora (assembly GCA_019918135.1). NCBI lineage: Eukaryota > Cercozoa > Imbricatea > Euglyphida > Paulinellidae > Paulinella > Paulinella micropora. Next base: position 23,073 of record WBZZ01006527.1, on the reverse strand, counting down.
TGATTAATCCGAAATAATGATTATTCTCCAAGAAAATCGTAATGTCTGCTTCTTCTCCGATATTATTTGTGCTTATAGTTTCTTTTGTATAAGCATTCGTAATTTCGTATGTCTTCCCCTCCTTTATCAAAGCATTAAGGATTTTTACCGCTGTAGAAAATGGAATTGGACAATCATTAGAAAGATTGAATTGTTCTCTAATATCATTACATCTTTTTCTGTTAATGAGTGGCATATTAAGAATGTCTTTACACAGAAAGAATAAGCAATTATTATTTTTGCTAGCGGGAGATATTAATATACTTTCTTCTGATTTTGTTTTTTTACATTTATATTTCCCTTCATAGCATCCGCCTCCGTTTTCTTGAATTACTACTACCTTAGCATATTCAATGATTCGGTCATAACCTAATCCAGATGCTTCAATATTGCTTATGTTAAACTCATTCAACATTTCAATAAAATCATCATAGTTTTTTATTTGAACGAATTAAATGTTTTCTTTTTATAATATCTATTTAATTCTTCGTGGTCTGTTATGTATGTAATAGTAATATGAACATCGGCGTTTCCTGTCATACCATTTTGTAACCGGAACAGCTACTCTGACACTTAGTCGTACCTCAACTGTAGAGGGGCAGACCAAGCATAAGAGTCAAGTAACGACAAGCCGGACAACACTTGATGCCACTATGTAATGTACGGGCCGGCCGACAATCCCTTTGCCCCCTTGGGGGAAGCCGATGTAAGCGGTCGACCCCCACGCCAAAGACTGACTCCTCATTCGAAGGCGCCCTCGACCGACCGATACATGACATGAAGCATCCCGGCTGTCGAATAAGTAAAAATAATTAGTCCACGTCCAGTGCGAGTCTCCCATGAGAACTCGTGCCCCAAGCCTAGCTCTTTCACCTCAGGCATTAAAAGAAATGCCCCGTCTTGATCTCCCCTTTCCCGTAGAAAAATCAAAGTAACCAATGATCCGTAAGCGACATCAGACTTCGTAGCTTCACGTTTTGACTTGTTTCCGAGGTCGTCCTCGACCCCTGTGCTCTACTACTTCCGACTGCGTCTCTTTAGCCCTTCTCTTCTTCGCCGCCACTTCTTTCTCACATCTTGGTGCACCTATCAACAAAAATGATATGCCCGCACTTTGGACTTCGTCCCAAATACGAAGCGGAATCCTCCTTTCCTCTGTTAACTCGAACGGCATGATCCAACACCACCCTTGGCATCATTTGCACCGTCCATGGTGTAAAATCCTCATCGTCCTTCTCGATGGACGCATCCCACTGCTCCAAATCTTTGCCGTCTCGAAATACTGGCGCAAAGATTCTTTCCCGCGTCATATCAATAACACTCTTGCTCCTCCAAAACTGCATTGTCGGAGCAAGTCCCAACGCAGCCCGTACCCGCGTTCTAGGCTGTACATACGTAACCTGCATTAAAAAGAAATAATCAAAGTCCTTATCCATGACCGTATCCTCGTGCGGTCGACATAGATAGAACTTATCAACCTGCCAGTCGATCTTAGCGACTTCCTTACCGGCTATCCACGGTTTCTTCCATACCGTGCCTTTCCGATCCGACATTTCCGATGACTTCGGAATTTCCCTCCCATCTTTGACGTCTACCTTGACGTCCGAAGCCGAACGATCCTGTTGTCCAGCATTCCTGGCCTCAGCCTTTTCTTCCTTCTGTTGCTTTCGCAACGCCTCCTCACGCTCCTTGCGCGTAAGCAATGCTGGCGGCTGTCTAAACGCTGGTGCAATACGCCTCAGCGCTTGTTCCTCATTCTCGTCCTCCAGCAAATAAGGACTGAACTTCGCCAACCGACGAACATGAACAATCTGTTCCCTTCCACGTGCCCCCGTAGGTGCAATCTTGTAATTGTACGCACCCGTCTGACGTACTATCTTAAATGGCCCATGCCACTTATTGTAAAACTTAATCGATACCCCTTTCGGTACCGTCGGTACATACAGCAACACTGTATCACCTTCCTTGTACTCCACATGAGAGTACTTGCCCATTTCCTGTTACCGCTGAACCTCTCTCAGCGTCTCCCGACACTTCTCAATCGCACTCCGTGCTTCCGCGATCGCTCGTAAGCGAACTCCTAACAGTTCACACGGTTCCCACTTATCAGGCGGAAACAACAGTTCCGTCGGCGTGTTTAACGCCCGTCCATAGACCACCTGATGCGGACTGACACCCCGCGCGTGTCCGCCTAACGACGCCGAAGCTAAATTGTTGACAGCAAACGTGAACATAGGTACCACATATACCCAGTTAAGCTGGCTGTTCTTACAATAAGTCTTCAACGCTGCCTTCAACGTCCTGTGAACGCGTTCAATCTTACCATTCGCCATTGGGTTAAAAGCAGTCACATACTGCCAATCGAACCCAAAGAACTTGGCAATCCTTTGCGAAACCTCATTCGCGAAACTCGTTCCTCTATCCGAAATAATCCTTCTCTGTATCCCAATACGGCCGAATACCTGATCAATCAGCGCCGCCGCTGTCACTTCCGCTGTCACATCCGTAACAGGGACAGTAATGACATAATTGGAAGTTCGATCAATAACCGTTAAGAGATATTTGAATTTTTCCGTTCCCGCCTCTGGAAAAGGACCCACATGATCGATATGCAAGGTATCGAAAATATCCAGAGTGATATCATATTCACCCTTAAGCCCCATCTTCGGCCTATATGGCAACTTGGCCATCTGACAATGAGGACAACCCTTCACAAACTCCTTAACCCGTTCTCCCAGGCTATTCCACAAAAAACGTCTCCTTAACGACCACGTCATCCTTTCCACCCCCGGGTGGCTCTGCATAGGACAATGATGCGCCGCAATTAACAAAGACGTTCTGAGTTCCTGCGGAACCCATAACAACCATCGATCCTCCTCATTGGTATATACGCCATCTTTTCCCATATACCAAAGGAGTCCATCCTTTAGTACCAAGCACCGCTTGAGTTTCCTTATGTCAATGTCCTCGGGCCTTGCCTGTGGATTGAGCAGATATTCTCTCAACTCCTTATACTCCGTACTTTCCTTTGTGAAAGTCCGAAAAGTTTCCACCGACGCCAGTCTGACTGCCGTGTCAGTTTCCAACTGGAATCGAACCTTTTCCGGATGTGCCTCCGGTAACTGAAAAGATGTTCCTCCTTAACTTTTTCTTCATCCTCCAAGTTAAGGCACATCGGGCCCTTCGGTAACAAGACCGCGTTAAAGGCACCCTGCCTTCCTTCCATAACATCCTCCCCCTCTTTCCTATCCGCGGTCCTTGCTTCCGCCCATAGGATATCCTCACACGCCTCTCTCGCGATCGGTGAGTAACAGCATGCACATTTGTCTCGTGCCGCTACCTCGACTGCTTCCAACGCAGACACTTCCTCGCTGCGCGTGTCACGTTGATTGTTATTATGCGTGAACGGATGATACCAAAGCCCCGACGGCAACTTGGTGTTCTTCCGCTCCCTGTTCCTCCCAATCATGTAGATCCACATCATGACCCATGATTGCGAACACCGCCCCCGGCGTTCGAAATTCAAACTGTGCCATTCGCACCTCCTTGACCGTATTACGTCGCTGTAAATCATCAACGGCCTTATCCTTCTGTCCACTCTTGTCCTCATACCGAGAACAAAAGTCAGGGACAACATTCCTTTTGCCCTTGATGTAATGAATGGTGAAGTCATACTCCGCCAATTCCAACTGCCACCTGGCCAACCTACCTGTATGATCTCCAGACATGAGCCATAGCAGGTTATGATGGTCCGTTCTAACCAAAATGTTAGGAGTACCCCACAGGTATTCCCGCAACCTCTGGAAAGCCCACACTATAGCGAGTGCTTCCCGCTGCCTTGTGCAGTATTCCTTTTCCGCCGGTATCAGCTGCCGGCTGATGAACATAACGGGCCGCAACTGCCCAATGGACTTGTCCATCTGTTGAAGCACCGCTCCTACCGCGTACGAAGACGCGTCAGTGTCGAGCACGAACTGTTCCTTCCAGTCAGGTAACATAAGAACTCGACCTCCCTGCCTTGGGTCTTTAGCGATCTCATCCTTGAGCTCCGCTATCACTCTCGTGACTTCCTCCGGCCATGGGTCGTCCCCGACCCCTTGCTTCAGGAATTTCCTGACCACCGCTACTCTTTCCGCAAACCCCGGAATGAATTCACCATAATACTGAGCCAGCGATATAAAGGAATGTAAGTCCGTCCGAGTCTTTGGCATCGGCATAGACGCTACATAGTTCCTCTTTTCATATGCAATCGCACACCGACCCTCTGAGATCTCATATCCCAGGTACTGTATCTTTCTTTGTGCGAAGTCACATTTCTGTGCATTCAAGCGCAATCCAAACGCGCTTATACGTCGCAAGACGTCCTGCACGTGTTCCACGTGTTTCTCCATACTCTGAATAAATGATAATATCATCTATGTAACAGAAAGCATAATCCTCCGTCGACCCAAGACGAACCACCGTCGCCTCATCGTCGTACTCCTTCCCCAGCATCTTAGTCATAGCATGCTGAAATAGACCCGGAGAGCACTTAAGACCCATCGGTAATACCTTCCACACGTATGTAGTCATTCCGACCATAAACGCTGTGAGATACCGACATGACTGATTAAGAGGGATTTGCCAAAACCCGCTCTTAAGATCAAGCGTAGTATACACCTTCGCATGCTTGAGCCGGTTGATCCCCTTCCTGAGATCTGGTACCGGTGTCTCGATCTGCTTCAGAATCTTATTGATCCTATAGTAATTGATACACATACGTAAGGACCCATCCGGCTTGGGCGCCGTACGCACAGGTGAAGACACCTCCGATAAGCGTGCCTCAATGATGTCCTTCTCCAAAAGCTCCTGAGTGATTTCCCGAGCCATCCGATCCTCGTGATAGCTCATACGTGACGGTCTCCTGTGACCCACCACGTCTTCACCCAGCTTCCGTCCAAAGTTAGCCTCGTAACCCCGAACAGAGCCCGCCTCAAGAGGCCCAAATACCTCCATATTATTCTCCAAGATACCCTTGAGGGCATCTCGCTCCTTCATAGTACCTTCCCAAGTACTATATTTCTCCGCAATAGCCTTTTCCGCGGCTATCCTAGCCTCCTCAATCTCCTTATGAGAGGCCTTACGTGATAACTGCGCCACATCCTCCATCGGAATAGGCCGCTCATCCTCACGTACCATCGTCCCATGGTACCTAGTTTCCTCCTTGCCTCTCCACTGGGCAAGCTGTGCCACATGATCTATGATAATGGCATATTGCATTGCATGCGTGCGGTGATATATACCCGATATCCAAGAGAAGGCTTGCTTTCTCACATCCGCCATCTCACGTTGCATTAACATGGCCCCATAAGCCAACGCCTTCTCCTTCGTCCCCAATCGTAAAGCCAAGACCAGCTTATGGCCTCTATGTGGGATCGGGACCGGGTCATCAATAAGATGATCCTCTATATCCTGCCACCACATTTCCGTCCGCGTTCCCACTGGGATGACTATAGTGAAATCATCCACCGATAGCCTGTTTTTCAAGACCTCCTTAATGGCCTTGACTCCCTTAGGGAAAAACAAATTATCATCCCAGTGACTCTTCAAGAAGGCTTCTACGATCGGCTTAGGCTGCTTGACCGGCAGCTTATGTTGGGTAACATTCCAAACCACATGAGACGTCGTGGTCGAATGCACATCTATATAGACATGCTGATCACCGGCATCCTCCATGCCCGCAATCGTACCCCGCAACAATTCCGCTTTTACTGCGTAGAGGTGTTCCAACCTCGCGTCTATCGCGGCCACTACCGCCTCATCCTTTGCGGAATCCCTACAGTCCACGTTCACGACCCTCACGTCGCGTGGGTCCCTCCTGTAGGCCCAGCCAAAGGTTGTGGTCATGACATATTCCGTCTCCTGTATCTTGTCGTCAGAATTGTCAGCAACCACACTTGCTTCCCCAGAGTCCCCCGACTATACTGTGCATACATGGAAGAACGAGGCTGTTACAGGCTCCTGAATGTGGGGTGTGATCGAAGGCTCCGTGCCCTCGGACACCACCTTTGTCCACCCCCAGTCAGCGCGCATGACTGGTGAGACACTCACATCCAAATCGTGCACTACCGCACATTGGCCTTCCCGCCGTAAAGGTTCATACGGTACTACCTCGTACCGCGGAGCCACCTCGGATCCACCGTACTGCACCACGTTCAGATCCGTATAAATCCGAGCGTGCATTCGTCTGAGGCTCCGCAGCCCCAACAGGAGACCACCAGCAAAGGCTGGGACGACCCAAAACCGATGAGAGAAAGACTTCCCGTCTTTCAAAAGGAACGTAAGCATGACTGACCCTGAGACCCCGGTCATGCCTCCCACTCCCTTGATCCTCAACCGACACGGCCGAAACCCGTGTTTAAACCATGGTTCCCTGCTCCATAGTTCAATAAATTCCTTCCCGAGTACATTCAGAGATGCCATTGTATCATTGCCCACAATGCATTCCTGCTGTACATCCTCAATAAAAATTTTAGTGAATAATAAAGGCAATTCAGCTTTCCCCGGGCCACACCCGTCCGCTGAAAGTGCTTCATAACCACCAAAATATTTACTATCAAGCGCCTCCGACGCTAACTCCACATTAAGGTCCGTGCCTTTATTCATCACCGGACATAGAGTGTCCCTGTGACTATCAAGGTCCTCAACCTGCTCATTCTGTCCATCCTGGCCTTCCAAGGCCACCGCGTCCGTAGCTTCCTGGACTCCCCGCGTTACCACGCGTGTATCATCAAATCGCAGGTCATGAGTAACCATGTCGCCTCCGTGGCCGACAGGCAACTCACCCGACTTATTCTCCCTCCCGACCTCCGAGTCAGGCGCTGGGATTGCCTCCTGGGATCCCTGGCCCCGCACTTGCATTAATGCTTTGCCCCTGGACTTGTTGCTGCGGAGGCATCTGCCCTCCGACGGTCCCCTGACCGCCTCCCATCGGCATACCAGGAGCAGGCAAGATTGGTGCTGGAGGGATGTAAGACTGTCCCCCATAAGCAACCACCTGCTGCTGTGGCTGCCCCTGGTAGAACTGCTGCTGCATCGGCTGCCCGTAGCCTACTGGTAACTGCTGCCCCGGAGCTGGACCCGCATAGTAAGCACCTGCTCCCGCCTGCTGCATATGCGATGAGGGAAAAGTTCCCGCACCCCCCCCCCCATACACATTTGCATTAGGAAAAAGGGAACTACCCTGATTGCCGCCCCACTGCGGGCTCCGATTTGAGTTGGGACGTTCCCGTGAATCTGAACGCCCTCCCCGACGTCGCGGTGGAGATCGATCTCGGCTCCGCTCCGGTGACCTATCTCGATTCCGTGAATCGCGTCGTCCTCGGTCGTATCCGCCACGAACATGCCCTCCTCGATCGTATCCTCGTCGATCTCGGGCTTCATCCCTCTCGTCGTAATGACGACCGCCCGATACATGAGTGACCTCACGATCACTACGACGATCTCTTGACCTTGAACGACTACGTCGGTTGTCAAGGTGCCCTCGATCCGACCGATCGCTCGAACTAGACGACGAGCTCGACGAAGAACTAGCAGCAGACCTTGCTGAGGACGCATCCGATGACCCCCGTAAATTCCATGAGGGGTCCACGGATTCATTCCCGTGCCTGCCCGGGATATCTCTTCCCATAGACGCCGGTGCGTCGCCGCCATCTGAAGTGAGAGGGTTCCATACCCTGAACTTTTCCCATTCACCCTTCAAATAAGGTGCCTCACCAGGATCCGTCCATCCCTTCTGATCGTATGCCTTCCGATCACGATCCTGAAGGTTCTTGAGCTCCTGCGAATACTTATTCGTATTCAACAAGCCATGGAAGGGACCCACTGGATAGTCGTAGCGTACCTTCCTCAAGACTTCCTTCTGCACCGAGTCATCCCAGCCTTCAGGATGAAAATTCTGGCAATTGCTCTTGCACATGGCTCCCGATTTGAGCCACAAGGCTCCCGCCTTCTTCATGCACAACGGCCTATGCACCCTGGGGTTGTAGTATGACCTCTGGAACTGTTGACGACCTTGCCCCGGCCCCCCTTGGGGTCTCTGACCATAGAACTGAGGTCCCCTGCGCGAGTACCCCTGGCCCCAATAAACTTCATCCCCGGGCTCGAATGGTCCCGCACCCCCTCCCCCCTGGTTCTGATTACCTTGAGTGGGAGTCCCTGACCTCGGACCCGACCACTTCCACTCATCGATGATGGTTTTCTGGACTCGACGCATGACTTTCCCCAACACGTCTTCATCCACGTTCCATATCTCCGGACTGGCCTCAGGGGTAGACTGTCCAGTACCCTTGAGGAGGTATTCCCATACCTCTGTGTCCGTCTGAATCTCTTTCGCCATCTTAATAAAGACTTGATTGTTCAGATCGAACAATGCCACAGCCGTCAATTTGAAGGCTTCTGCAGGTGTGAGCATAATCACCATGTCCATTATCCTCTGGAACATGTAGTGGAGTACAGGCTTCTTATTCACCATCCACTTGACCTCCGCCTGCAGCTGACTGACCTCCTGTGACTTAGAGGCAAAAACATGGTAGCCCATCTTCTCTGCGAGCATCAGACCAATACTATCGACACACATGGCGTCGAACCGAGTAGACTGCAGCTTTCCCCAAAAAGCTGCCCACACCTCGCTTTGCATAAGCCATTCGTTGTCCACCGATGACTGACAACGAAAGAACCTATCAGCCACTATGGCCACATCCTCAGGCGTATAAATGTTAGCTGAACGACAGATCCGACGTACCTCTGTCAGCCACATACGAAGCTCAGAGATATGCCTAGGAATTGCAACCTTCTGATTGTCCAGAGCAAAAGCCTTCTGATCACCCAGAAGGCGGTCCACATCCTTCTGGTGACGTTCAATAGTATGACGTCGTTCCTCGTCGTTCTTTTCCATCTTACGGTTCCATGACGAAACCGCAAGCTTTCGTCGTTCTGCCTGGCCATCCCAAGCCACAGCAAAATGATAAAAAGCTTTGGCCATATAAACGATGGCATCCACTACCAGCAATCGTTCCAACGTGACGAGATTTTCAGACGATCCCGCTGTAGCCCAAGTGGGCTTTGTCCCTGAGACTGCCTTGTCCCAGAAGCAATCCATTGCGTCGAAAATGGGCGTGAACACGTCATCTATTGAGAGCACTTTAGCCCCAACACCACTCTTGGGCCGAAAAATAAAGTTGCCCATTGCGTGCACAGTGGGTGACACTCTGGCCCAAACCTGACTGTGAAACTGAGCAAACTTTTGCACTTCAGTCCATCTTGGATGCCCTTGATCCAAGACATCCCAAGACGGCCAACAGCCAACCAAGTCGTACACAGGCTGTCCGTGACGTTTGACAAAGTCACGAGAAAGGTCTCCAGCCATGGCAGTGGTGCCCCAGGCTTCAGCTTGGACTTGTCCCAACCTCGCTATATTGAGATCGACCATTCCTTCCGTTGATGCCATCAATCTGGACGCATCCAGCCTCTCAGGCGTCCAGTAGTGGGTCCCCATGCCCACAGCTTCTGCAATCTGAACCACCATCTCTGCTGCCACCATAACATTGGCCACTGTGGTGCGTCCGATCACAAGTGTGTCCCACACGTTCCTCGTCGAACCAGGCGAGATAACCTTAATGCATTGTCTGACCGTCTGCAATGCATTTGTGGACGGTAACTGGTCCGCCCAACTATCACCTGTGAGACGAAACTGCCACATCGTCTTCAAATCGTCTTCCAGACGAGCAGAGATGAAGTGCAAAGAGGGAGGTGTTCCCCCTGTTGTCGACGAACTCGACGCTGTGAGGGCTCCTGCCCCCATAAAACGTGTACCAAGAGAGGAAGGTACCAAAGACCCACCCCCCTAGTATACGCTGGTGTAGAATAAGGGCTGCTTGCTGTCAACATCCTCCTCCTATTCTCACGTGGTAACATATCGAAATGAGAAAGAGAAGAGAGATGTGAGAAAGCAACAAATGACACACACAGCACACACACACAACTGCTCCACACACAGCTTATGAGTTATGCCGGTGACACCTGTTTCCTCCAACCGAATACAAAACAAATGTGCGTGCTCCTACACCTCACACACAATCTGTTTCTATCCCTCTCCCCCTAAGGAGAGCTCAACTGTCTAAAGCAAAACTTGAAAAAGGTCAACACCCTTTTCTGTCGGAAATTCCGAGGTGTCAAAACCTCAAGAAAAACAAGGCAAGAAAAACGTGAGAACTTGAGCTTTTCGTGAACCTCACGAAAAGCAAAAGCAAAACACCGTTTAATTTTTGTTAGTGGCTCCAGATGTAACCGGAACAGCTACTCTGACACTTAGTCGTACCTCAACTGTAGAGGGGCAGACCAAGCATAAGAGTCAAGTAACGACAAGCCGGACAACACTTGATGCCACTATGTAATGTACGGGCCGGCCGACAATTTCTTTTAGCATCTAATAGTATAGGAATTAGAACCTTTCGCTCTAATGCGTCAGTATCGTAAAAGTTTATGTTTAATCCTTGCTTCTCGTATGTAAGAGAGTTTAATCTATTGTCCCGCCTAGATTTTAACTCTACTACTTTAAATTCCCTTTTGTTTTCTCTAGTCTCAGTTTTCCTCAAATTCGCCCTTACCTTCGCTAGTTCTACATTCTCCTTTGTTGGTCTGGGTGGTAGTGGTGGTGGCATTACTTTTATATTGATATGGATATAAAAATAATAAAATAAAATGGAATTTTTTTTATTTAATTATAATAATTAATAGAAATTAAAAGTTTAAATGGAAATTAAATTCATTTTCGCCATATGTCTTTTTGTGTTATTGTGTGTAATGATGGCGGATTGAGATACTCCTGTAAAATTACATAACTCGCAATAATATTTTTTGCTTTCTCTTATTCTGTCAAGTTCTTCCTTTTTCTTAGCGACCAAAATACTTTTGTTTTTATCATAATACTTTTTTTGATACTCTCTGACTTTCTTGCTTTCTTTTTCATAATATTTCTTTTGGTATTCTTTATGATAAACTTTATTATATTCAATTCGTTTCTTTTCATTCTTATTTGTAAAAGTCCTTCCTTCAAATTCGGTTCGTGTTCTTTTTACATCAGAAGCACCAACCCCAAACGCATTGTTTAAATTTAATGTTGGTTTCAATTCATCAATGTATTTCTGTTCAATAGCCCTCTGTTTATCAATGTTGTAATTTTCAATTACTTCCTCATGAATTAAAACACACTTAAAATTATTCATTCCTTTTTTGTTCATATGATTGTATAATTTTCTATTAAGTCCTTTCTTACATAGCAATTTATGATGACTAAACCTACCCGATAAATAATATTGTGTCGTGCTTCCTATATAAAATTCCTTGTCGTTTTCGTCCATAGCATTGAATATTTTGTAAATTTTCAAAGTTGTCATTTCTCTGTATATATATAAAAAATAATAAGTTTAAAATAAAATTAATCATTTATTTTTATAATACCTTTCGATGTCATCCTTTCTACGAGTTATACGAATAACTTTATGACCTCCTATCATAACTTCTTCTTTCTCCGCAAAGAAGTCTCTATGAAAATCTGATTTTTCGTGTTGATATTTTCCATATATACCTATTACCTTACCACATACACAGGTGTATTTCTGTTTTCTTCTTTCCTTTACATATTCCGCTCTCTTCTGTTTGCGAGTATCCATCTATATAAGATAGAATTTTCTTTTTATGATACATACATATTTTCTTGAAGTGTGCTGTAGAAGGCTATTTGGTTGTTTTTGTTTCTTTGTATTTATTTTACGGGAAATCAATAGGAAGGACGATACATTTTACGAAGGTCGTTTTGAGGATACGAAAAAACGACCCAGTAAAATGTGTATTTATCTACTTCAATAATTCTCTCCAAAGTGATAAAATTCGACTGATACCCTAATTTCATAACATGAAATTAGGGTATCAGTCGAATTTTATCACTTTGGAGAGAATTATTGACACGAAAGTGAGTCCCAGATTCTGTGCCTGTATGCTGGCATCATGCTCAACCTTACATGTAAAAGGTATTAAAAATCCACTCATTCAGTGTGATATCATCAAAGAACTTGATTCGAACTAATGTTTGCCAACGTCTCAGAACAAAAAAGATAATGCATTTGATTGTAACATATTGCAGCAAAACCCCTGCAAACCCTTTGTGTGTAAACGTACAAACAGAAAACTGGGACTCACTTTTGTGTTAATCTTGCCTCTTGAGTGACATATCTCGACTGATACCCTAATTTCATGTTGTGAATTTAGGGTATCAGTCGAGAATGGACGTGCAAGACCATCCTGAGAAGCAAAAGCGAGTCCCAGATTCTATGTCCATCTTAGGAGTTCATAAATGTACAATGCGCCGCAAAATACGGTCAAATTTTACAAAAGGATGAAGTTTGAATTTTTTACACGCTTGCAATTCTGAGCGCGGGTTCATGAGCTATGTTATGTTATGTTATGTAATGTTATGTAATGTTATGTTATGTTTATGTTTATGTTTATGTTTATGTTTATGTTTATGTTTATGTTTATGTTTATGTTTATGTTTATGTTTATGTTTATGTTTATGTTTACGTTTACGTTTATGTTTATTATGTTTACGTTTATGTTTATGTTTATTATGTTTATGTTTATGTTTATGTTTATGTTTATGTTTATGTTTATGTTTATGTTTATGTTACTATGTTTATGTTTATGTTATATTATGTTATGTTATGTTATGTTATGTTGTGCTATGTTATGTTATGTTATGTTATGGTCTGTCATGTCATGTTATGTTATGTTATGTTATGTCATGTTATGTTATGTTATGTTATGTTGTGCTATGTTATGTTGTGCTATGTTATGGTCTGTCATGTCATGTTATGTTATGTTATGTTATGCTATGGAATGTTATGTTTCTCTCTTAGTACACACACCACCCACTCTACATGCAAATAAACTGCACAACCCCTTTCAAATAAGGCTAAACCCGAATGTTACAAGAAAATCTTGTGGAAAAATTACATGTCAAAGTATGTCTGTATGTATGTATGTATGTGTATGTATGTATGTGTATGTATGTATGTATGTATGTATGTAATATTTAATTTGTATGTATGTACGCACATATGTACACATGTATGTACGTATGTATGCACGTATGTATGTATGTATGTAAGTAGTTGATACACCGAAAGTGGTCAGAAATTTCCGACCACTTTCGGGTTGTATGATAAAAACAAGTAGTTGATAACCCGAAACTGGTCATGAATTTTTTTGCAAATTCACGACATCGTTTCGGGTTATTTTAAGCCTTCCTATTGATTTGGCGAACTTTCAATAATATCTATAATCAAGATTATAGATTGAGCACAAAACAGCAAAATAACGAAATCAAATTTTCCAAATCAACAGAGAGCAAAGGAACAAAAAAGCAACAGAAATAATGTGAATGCGGTGCGGAGGTTTCAAGAGCGAACTTATCAAGACATAAAAAAACACACCGACGGAAAACCCCATTTTAATAAAATAAGTTTATGTAATATATAAATAAACTTAAGGGTCCAAAATAGACTTTTACAAAGTCTCAAGTTGAACAGACCAATTGATTGTTTCTTCGTTATTCCCCACCTTTTTCATCAAGGCTGAGATAGAAGGAAAGACGAGAATTTCCTCCTCTTCTTTACCAAGAGAAACCAGAAAGAAAGTTTTCTTTTTTGGATTTTTCATGGTTGCATCTCGTTCTACCCAAGCGAACGAATAATTCTCACTTCTCTCCGCTGTGTTGCGAACAAAATATTTTCGCTCCGCTTGAAAGGAAGTTATTTTTTCTCTCCCAAGCACAGCGAAATCTCGCGGAACCCTCACTAGTCTGGGGTTTTTCATTTCAGTAGGGGCTTTCTCTTCAACTTCGCCCCAAGTCTTCCAGAAACCTACAACCACATTCATCGACATAAAAAGAGAAACAATAGAGTTAGGACTTACCACCCCCCGCGAGGTTGATTGCTCCAACTCCATCTGCTATTTCATTCGGCTCTCCCATCGTCTATTACACACACAAAAAGCATGTGTAATAGAAATTCCTTTGAATTAGGGTGGGGTGTTAAACCCCTTGGTTTTGAAAAAAACCATGTATGTTGATAATGTTGATTTCTAAACAAAATCAACATATTTTAAATCAACATTTTACACTAAAGTCTTTTTATTCCGAGTTGCTATCCGCACTCTCGGTTCTGAAGACTCTGTGCATGTTTCTATTGTGTTCTCGTTTAATACTACTATTAATACTATCATTTACGTATTCGTTAATACCATCACTTGAGTATTTGTTAAACGAAACATTAAACGATAAATGTTCTTTTTCAATACCAGCGAGAATTCTATTCATGACAATAGCGGAAAGTTGTCCACGATTGTCATTTTTCCACTTATAGAAATTATCGCATTCTTTGTTTATTTTTTTTTCCAATTTCTTTTTTCTCAAGCGAACAATTCTGTCTTCCTCTACTTCATTACTTTCAATACTTAATCGTTGCAATATCTCATTAACCGCCTCTAGTTTTACTATCTCTGATTGTTTCTTTTCAACGAGACTAGCAATTTCTTTGTCAGTTTTAGAAATTCTTTCCTCAGAATTTATTTTATATCTGATAAGTCTATCCTTGCTTAGTCTTTGAATTTCTATGAATTCAAGCCAATCATCTTTAGTCTTGTTTTCTCTTGGAATTAGTTCTTCCGACATAATAGACTAGGTCTGCGGCGTAGCGGCAAAAAAGTGAAATTCTGCCACAACCTCTGCGGCGCGGTGGATGGAAGTCGTCCAAAATGCCGCATGGTGGTATTCCCGAAAATAGAATTTTCTAGAATAAGTCTATTTTTTTCCATTTTTTTCTAAATACTTCAAATACTTTTTTACATTGCGGGTTTTGTGGAAATGGTGCGGGTATTACAGAGGTATAGGAGTTTCTTTCCAACTTTGAAGACGAAGGTTCAAGTCTGTAATACCGCAACTTTCTTTTTTTTGCTTACAAATCTAATATTACCTTAGCCTTTTTTTCTCGCTTACTACTCCTGATATTCTCTGGTTGAATGTCTTCCCTCTTAAGTAATTCTTTTGTCTTTTTTTCTTTAATAACTTCTTTGGTCTGCTCCTTCATATCTTTTTCTTCATCAACAGGTTTATCAAAATCAGTTTTTAATAAATCACGGGGGCTTACCAACTAATCGTTATTTAATATGATTTTAAACCCTTTCCTACCTTTGACTTTATAAATAATTTTGCTGAAAGTCTTTCCGCCCTTTGAAAAAACATTCCTTTTATTTTCTTTTCTTACATTATCGCCAACATCGAATTCATCAATTAAATTATCACGTGTTATTGTCTGTTTATTTTTATCTCTTCTAGCAAAGACATCTACTGGTTTGGCTTGTATCCCTCTATGAACTTTATGATTGTAAGCATTAACCAAGTCTTGAATATAACTTACCCAGTCAAAATTTCTATTAGTTTCAAATAAAAGGTCTAACCACCTTCTAATACTTCTTATCACTCTATCAACAACCGCAAGTGCTCTATGGTCGCCAACTTCAACGACATCGTGTTTAATTCCATTTTCAATAAAATAATCACGAGTAGCACCTTTATATTCTCCTCCGCTGTCAGTTGTAATTGACTTTGGTTTATAAGGTATAGATTTCAAAGCATAATATACTTCTTTCGCTGTTTTATTTTTTAGCGGAATGATTATTAAAAATCGGCTATGACAATCTATCCAAACGAGCATCCAAGCATAGCCCTTATTGCCTTTCTTATCTTTTATCTTACTCATATCCGCCAAGTCTAAGAAAACTTGGTCTAACGGCTTATCAACCCATATTGTATTCCATATTTTCGGGTTCTTTTTCTGGTGGTGAATTTCAAGGGCTTCTTCTTCTTTTGTCTTTTTTGTTTCTCCAGTTGGTGTGTCCTCAAGTTGGCTATCCGCATTCTGTGTATTAATAATTGTATGTTTATAGTCCATGATATTTTAGAATGGCGCTTTCGTTTCACTCTCGCTTATTCTAAAACATCGTTTTTTCTTTATGGTTTAAAATAAATCGGTGTTCGATGTTTGTAAAACACACGGGAGCGATAGCGGGAGTGTGGATTTACAAATATCTTTTAAAATTTTAAAAACACTCTATCTATTTCATCACTTTTTTCTTTCTTAGCACCTGAAGATTGATTATATACCTTTACACTTACACTACTTGATTTTTTACTCTTACCTTTCTTAGGCTTGATTTCTCCTTCACTACTCTCGCTTTCACTTTCTTCACTCTCTGGCTCGGGCTTTATCTTCTTGCTCTTCTTCGCTCTCTTAGTCTCCGCCTTCGCTCTTTTGATTTTCATTTTCGCCATCTTTTCGGCAATTATATCAGTGAAATCAACCTCGTCCTCACTCTCACTCTTTTCCTCTGGGCTATCATTATCATGTTCAGTAATAATATCCTTTGCCAAGTTCTTTTCTTCAATTTGTTTTATTCGTTCCTCCATATCTTCGTCTTCTTGCTTTACAGCATTTCTATATTGTGCTAATACATTTTTGGCATGCTCCATCTTTCGTTGTTTTGCTTTCGCTTTTATTCCTTCCACAGCACTACCCCAGTTCTTACGACTTGCTTCAGCGGACGGCATTCTATACTAAGATTAATATATTTTTAGTATTTACAAATTAATTATTTTATTAATTAATATACAATGGGTAGTCAATATAAATCCTTACTAGGTTTATCAGAAATTGCTGTTGATAGTCTAGACATAAAAAATTTAGACCTTACCAACACTAATATTATTGGTTTAAACACAGACAGAGTGCCAGAAGATGCCGAACCCGTAAATCTTTATTTCACTGATAACCGCTTTGATACACGGCTCGCTTTAAAATCAACAACAGATGTCAAAGAAGGAAAAAATTTATACTACACAGAGCAACGAGTAAGGGACAACGACGAAGTCAAAGCCTCAACTCAACACCGCTCCAATACAAGTAATCCGCACCAAACCAGTCTATACAATCTCATAGACACAAACATATCCGCACCAGCGGTCGGGCAATACTTAACATATAATGATGTAGATGGTAAATGGAGAAATACAACAATCGGCTCAATTGATACACTCTCTGATGTAGTCATAACAGCACCAATTGCTATGAATAGTTATCTAACATATAACTCAATAAACTGGGTAAATAAAACCTTTCCGATAAATGTTGATGAATTCGGCAATATTAGTATGGGCGGATATTTGAACATAACGGGAGTTAATTTACTAAATACAAAAGATGTTGATGATTGGATAACAGAGCACATAGCGAACAATGCGAAAGTGTCCGCGGACGGCTCAATTAACACACACAGCGATGTGATAATTACAGGCACACCCGCCGATAACCAACTACTCATTTATAGCACAGGGCAATGGAGAAATGTTGCTTCACCTTTTCTTAGATTGGATGGTCTCACTATGATGTTTGGAGATTTGAATATGGGAAGTTTTAATGTAGTAAATGTCGGTAATGTTGATGGTATTG
Organism: Paulinella micropora; assembly: GCA_019918135.1. NCBI lineage: Eukaryota > Cercozoa > Imbricatea > Euglyphida > Paulinellidae > Paulinella > Paulinella micropora. Next base: position 5,434 of record WBZZ01006527.1, on the reverse strand, counting down.
ATGTTTCGGCTCTTGACACTTCGGTGGTAAAACTAACAGGAGACCAGACTATAACAGGGAATAAAACATTTACTACTTATGTGGGTGTAAAAGACTCAAATCCATCAAACACTGGCAAGTTATTCTTTAATTACAACAATAATATGGGTTCTATTTATTCTTCGGATGCGGGTGGAGCAACGGGCTATCCATTATCTTTTGTCGGCTCGTCCATACTTTTTGCTCCAACAACAGGTGGTGGAATGACATTGACAAATAATGTTTTAAATTTTAACAGCACGACAGCAATTAGCGGACTGCCCGCACCATTCTACGACGGCGATGCTTCAACGAAAGCATATACCGACACCAAACTAGCAAAGGACGGCACAACGGCTATGACGGGTAGTTTAAATATGGGAGGATTTTCAATAACAAATGTTGGTAATGTTGATGGTATTGATGTATCCACCCTTGATACCGCAGTCGTCAAACTAACAGGAGACCAAACCATAGCAGGAACCAAAACATTCAGCAACATAATAAATGCTAGTGCGGGGATTGATATGAAAAGCCAAAGTATAACAAATGTTAATCTTGTTGATGGTGTTGATGTTTCTACTCTTGATACTTCTGTGGTTAAACTAACAGGAGACCAAACCATAGCAGGGAATAAAAAATTTACTTCAACAATAGAAGTGCGGGGTGCTACTGCTCCAACCGCTTTTGATGGTATCGGTATTGCCTTTGATACGGCAACAAATATAGGAGAGATTGTGGTACAAAAAATAGCAACCGCGGGCTATTATCCAATACAAATAACAGGGTCATATGTTGATTTATATGCTGGGGATACTTTAATTATAACCGCAACTGGCACTACACTATCTTTGAATAACAACAAAATAACAAACTTAGCCACACCATCAGCAACAACGGACGGAGCAAATAAAAGTTATGTTGATACAAAAGACGGGCAAAATGTGAAACTAACAGGAAACCAAACCATAGCAGGAATTAAGACATTTAGCAGTGCCCTTGAAATAACAGGAAATTCAACGAATGCGACAACAAAAGGAACTTTCGTGGTTTTTAACTCCACAGCCAATATAGGAACTATCGGATGCCTTGATATGGGCACTGGTGTAAATTATAACTTTGAAATAAATGCGAAAAAAGTAAGTTTCGTTATTGATGGGGCGATAGTCGGTTGGGTAAATGCTTCGGGGCTAGATTGTAATAGTAGCAAAATAGCCAACCTTGGAACTCCGACATTATCAACAGACGGAGCGACAAAAGGGTATGCGGACACATTGGACGGACAAAATGTAAAACTAACAACAGACCAAACCATAACAGGAAGTAAAACATTCAACGGGGCGAGCACTACGATAAAATATCTAACTTTAACGAACAATGCTGATTTTAATAATCAAACTATCACTAATGGTGGAAATATAACATATAATGGGGCGAGGATATTAAACCAAAATGGAGGAGATATATTCTTTTCACAGACATCGGGAGATTACCAATATTTCTTATTCACTCTAAATACCGCTACAAGTGGAACCGCGAACCAACGAGGTTATGTATTTACGAATGTAGCATCTGATGTAAAAGGGGCGGGACTTTATATTTCAAAACTTTTGGATAATAAAAGTGCTTCGTCTGACATTGTCCGTTTTAACAATGCTGGCGGTATGCGGTTTTATGGTGCTTTGGATATGAACAGCAACAACATAACAAATGGCGGAACAATAACAGGAACTACATTAACGGCAACTGCTGGTATGACTACAACAACTTTAACGGCGAGCGACAAAATAACAACAGCATCAGGCAAACCAATAATCATAGGCAGTACAACGAAAGGAGTAGGAGCAACTGGCGGATTAGAGTTATATGGAACAGCAAGCGACCCCGCGGGACCACATATACAGGCAATAACAACAGCAGACACTCATCCAGTTTTTCAAATGTGGAATTATGCTCATAATGATATTAATTTAGGGTTTGATACTTATGTGTCGGGAGGGGTATGGAAATCATCTTCTGCGACATCTAACTTTATAATACAAAAAGCCACTAATCTTATTTTCTATTACAAATCAGGAGTAGCGGTGGGGAATAATGTATCGTTTAATGTAGCGATGGACATTAGTAGCACAACGGGCTTACTAACGGCTAGTGCGGGTGTATCAACAACAACATTAACAACGAGCGATAAAATAACAACAGCACTAGGTAAGCCGATAATCATAGGCAACTCAACAAAGGGAGTGGGATCAACAGGTGGTTTAGAAATATACGGGACGGCGAGTAATGTCGCAGGAGCACACATACAGGCAATAACTTCAGCAGACATCTATCCAGTTTTTCAATAACTAAACTGGTCGCACGACAATGTCAATTTAAGTTTTGATGCTTATTTTGATGGCACGAACTGGAAATCAAGCCACAGCGGTTCAAACTTTCTAATTCAAAAAGGTGGAAAACTCGCTTTTTATTATAATTCAGGAACAGCGGTTGGAAACAATATATCTTACACTGAGGCGATTAATATTAATACGTCGGGAGAGTTAGTTTTACCAACAGCATCCAGCGGTAATTTATTAATACGAAAAAGACCCGCTTCTACTAACGATCCGCAACTATTTTTTAAATCGGGAGGATATACGAATTATGGTGTAATTGTTTCTTCTACTGGTTTGCTTCATGCTTGGACTACTTCAAACTCTACTACTGGTGAGCCGTCAGGCAGTTATAATTATATTCCGCTTAATGGTGCTTGGACAAACTCCTCGGACAGGAGGCTAAAATCGGATACTAAAACATTAGACTGCGGTGATTGTTGCGATAAACTAATGAAAATAAATTGTTGTTCATATTATTGGAAATCAGATGAGAAGAAAGAAAAAAAAGGCCACGGGTTTATTGCGGACGAAGTAAAAAAGATTTTTCCAGAATTTGTATCTGAAAGTGGAATGAAAGCAGAGGATGGAGAAGGCTACCTTGAAGGCATAACATACACTGACTTTATACCTGTATTGGTCAGCGGATTTCAACATGTAAATCTCCAACTCGTAAATCTCCGACACGTAAATCTCCAACTAGTTGGAGATAGAGATAGGGATAGAGATAATCTCGGTCATGTAAGAGATAGGGTTGATAATTTAGAAAAACAAAATAATATTTTACTTAATATAATACAAGATGATTTAACAAATCAGATAGCAGAAATAAGAGTTGATATTTCTAAAAATAATGTCCAATAATACAACCAGATTACATATAACACCACCAATAATAGATATGTCAGAAGGCGAAATGACACCAGAAATAAAAAATCGTGTTTTAGATATTTCATTGAAGAATGAGGAAAAAAAAGTAGAGCACGAATTGGAAGATAACTGGAATTGTTGTTGTATAACAAACAGACCGACAGACAGCCGACTTATTAAATACTTATTTCAAATGGGTATCATTATATCCATCATCACCCTTTGTATCGTAAGGCTATCTGAAAAGAACTTGCCTTGTGAGGTCGCTAATACTTATGTCGGTATTTTAACACTTTTGATTGGGATATGCCTTCCATCACCTTCTTCAAAGAAATGATATTTATCAACTTCACTCTCATTCGCTTCGCTCATTCTCGTTTGTTGATAAACATCGTCTCCCATTTTTATTTTTTTTGGTCTGTTTACGATGTTTGAGAATAAACGGGAGTGCGACAGCACGAGAGTGAAATTCTCAAATATCAAAGAAATGAACACTCGTATATATGTATTTTATACCACATAGCATCCAATGTTGAATTTTCATGAAAATTCAACATATCGCACATTAAAGGAATGGCTTCATCAAAACTAACACACCAATCACTCATCGGTTTGTAAATACATTTAAATTTAGTATCTATACCTTTTTGAATACAATAAACACAACTTATATTCTTTTTTCACTTATCTGTGAGTAAAAGTCGCAGGCAGTCCGCGAAAATATTTTGATTATTAAAAAGTTTATCATCAGTAATATAACCATGACTGAGTATAAATACCAAAAGATTATTTTTCTAAGCAATGATTTTGCGGGAGGAAGCAAAACATTTAATAAAAATATTCAAATGTCATTCACACCCACCAAAATGAATGTAAAATTTATCCACTATATGAACGACCAGACCGAAACCAAAAACCAGAATTCTTTACATGGATAGAATTGGAATTATTGGAACATTTGCTGACAGCACTACAGCAAACATTTCAAATCTCGGTTATAATTTGGGTGTCGTCGGATGGACGGACGGACAATATACATTTAAAGTCCTTGAAACCGACAGCGGAAATATTGACACAGGAAATTTAGCGGGAAGAATTGTTGTGTGTTTGGAATTCGTTGCATAGCAACAATGTATGAATTTAGAAATTCATAACTATTTCTTGCTTAATAATATATATGATGCTTAAGATAAACAATGTCAAGGTGAAGCCAGTAAAACAAGAGGGTGATGGAAATAAAAAAGCCAAGGGCTATAAATTATTCAATGAGCCGTATGCCAACATATTTCTACTTGCCCGTAAGAAGAGCGGTAAGACGACAGCACTCTTTGAAATACTGAAACGGACAACAGACAGAAAAACACGTATTGTCATTATCGCTTCAACAATCCACAAGGACTACATTTATAAAGCAATGGTTAAGCACTTTAAGAACAGAGGCAACCCGATGGCAATATATACCTTTCTCAAATCGGATGGTGTAAATGTCATTGATTACGAATTAGACAAATTGAACAGAGATAACGAAGAGCATGAAGGCGAAATTAAACAAGATGATAAAGAACCGATGGAGAAACCACAATTTTTATACTTTGGCAAAGAAGAAAAAAAGAAACAGAGCACCGCAGAGGTATTAAAAGAAAGGCCGAGCAAGTATATTTCGCCAGAGGTTGTTTTTGTTTTGGACGATTTAGGAAGTGGATTAAGAGACAAGTCCGTAAGCGATTTGTTAAAAAAGAACAGACACTATAAATCAAAGGTGATTATGTCTAGTCAGTATCTGAACGACCTACGACCAGAAGCCATTAAGCAGTTAGATTATCTATTAATCTTTCCAAGTCAGTCTCAGGATAAAATGGAACTCGTGTATAAACACTTAGACTTATCTTTTGATTTTGATTACTTTCTTCAAAAGTATCACGAAGCAACAAAGGAGAGATTTAATTTTCTTATGTTTCAAGTGTTGATGATGAGTTAAGAAAAAACTTTGCTTATCGGTTGAAATAAAAATTTGTAATTAATTATTTTTCTGTATTATATATGCCAGTATCACCAGTGATAATTTCACAACCATCAGGATATAACATCGGATACAATCCATCAATGCCACAGAAGGGAGGGAAAAAAGTATCTCGGACAAGATCCAAGAAGAAGAGTGGTCAAAAGGGAGG
>WBZZ01006526.1:55000-72500 GCA_019918135.1 Paulinella micropora | reverse complement strand
TATCTAGCTGTCTAGCCTGTAAACTAACACACTAGACACAGTACTAGTACTAGCAGTATCACTAGTATCACTGGATCAGGTAATCTGACTAGTCTGATGACATAGTGACTCATGAACTCTCATGATGTTTCTGTAAAATTTTCTCTATTTTTTTCTGTTTTTCTAGTTTTTAAGCTAGTTTTTTTCTAGTTTTTTCAGTAACTTGAAGGCAGTAAGGTGACTTCAAGTAGTAGAAAATTATTTTATTTTACTTTACTTTATTTTATTTATTATCATTATTATTATCATTATTATTATTATTATTATTATTATTATTATTATTATTATTATAGACACCGTGATGGCACAGTGGTCAAGTTCTACCATCTGGGCCCTGTCGCCAGTTCGATTCCCGTCGGTGCCACCAGTATTTTCATTGAACATACCGATCCGTCTGGACCAGTATTTTCATTGAACATACCGATCCGTCTGGACCAGTATTTTCATTTAACATACAGATCCGTCTGGACCAGTATTTTCATTGAACATACCGGCCCGTCTGGAAGTGTTGGAACTGCCCTTGCGGGGGTGTCATTAGAGCTTATCGTCAATTCTTCGTACTCCCCTCACGGGTGAGACGATGGAGGCGCATGTGCAGAAATGCATCAGCCATTGACAGAGAAGCACTATTATTATTATTATTATTATTATTATTATTATTATTATTATTATTATTATTATTATTATTATTATTATTATTATTATTATTATTATTATTATTATTATTATTATTATTATTATTATTATTATTATTATTATTATTATTATTATTATTATTATTATTATTATTATTATTATTATTATTATTATTATTATTATTATTATTATTATTATTATTATTATTATTATTATTATTATTATTATTATTATTATCATTATTATTATTATTGACACCGTGATAGCTCAGTGGTCAAGTTCTACCATCTGGGCCCAGTCACCAGTTCGATTCCAGTCGGTGCCACCAGTATTTTCATTGATCATACCGGTCTATTTCTGGACCAGTATTTTCATTGAACATACCGGCCCGTCCCGTCTGGAAGTGTTGGAACTGCCCTTGCGGGGGTGTCATTAGAGCTTATAGTCAATTCTTCGTACTCCCATCACGGGTGAGACGATGGAGGCGCATGTGCAGAAATGCATCAGCCATTGACAGAGAGGCACTATTATTATTATTATTATTATTATTATTATTATTATTATTATTATTATTATTATTATTATTATTATTATTATTATTATTGATGGAGGCGCATGTGCAGATTTGCATCAGCCATTGACAGAGAAGCACTATTATTATTATTATTATTATTATTATTATTATTATTATTATTATTATTATTATTATTATTATTACTGTGACGCCAACTCACAACCCTTTGGTGGTAGATGCTGGGGAGGAGGGTCGTTGCGCGCGTAAAAGATCTTAAACTCCGCATATGCTGGTTGATAGCCCAGGACCCAGCAGACACCAGATTGTTATGGGTGGGGTTTCGAGGCAGCTCTAGCAACCGCGCTTGGTGTATGCACTTGCACATTCGGTGACGTCTTGCAAGAGGTTGCTGGGACTGCGGAATAACCTCGGCTTAGTGCAGTCTTGCCCTCAGGAGCTCCATCGGTGGCCCCGATCATCAGGCGAGAGACTGACACGGGGGGGTGGAGGACCTCGAACAAGAGTATTGGAGGCTTATGTCCGTTGAGGATATGCCATCAGCTGCATCAGTACGCCTCAGATATAGTAAATCTGCCTTGGAGTGTTGACTGTGACATATTTGAGGGAAATCCCGATGAAAAAACCTAGTCACACTTGCTAAACAGAGTTCCAGCCCAATGGCCTCAAGGCGTTAAACTGTGACGCCAACTCATAACCCTTTGGTGGTAGATGCTGGGGAGGAGGGTCGTTGCGCGAGTAAAAGATCTTAAACTCCGCATATGCTGGTTGATAGCCCAGGACCCAGCAGACACCAGATTGTTATGGGTGGGGTTTCGAGGCAGCTCTAGCAACCGCGCTTGGTGTATGCACTTGCACATTCGGTGACGTCTTGCAAGAGGTTGCTGGGACTGCGGAACAACCTCGGCTTAGTGCAGTCTTGCCCTCAGGAGCTCCATCGGTGGCCCCGATCATCAGGCGAGAGACTGACACGGGGGGGTGGAGGACCTCGAACAAGGGTATTGGATGCTTATGTCCGTTGAGGATATGCCATTAGCTGCATCAGTACGCCTCAGATATAGTAAATTATTATTATTATTATTATTATTATTATTATTATTATTATTATTATTATTATTATTATTATTATTATTATTATTATTATTATTATTATTATTATTATTATTATTATTATTCTTGGAGTGTTGACTGTGACATATTTGAGGGAAATCCCGATGAAAAAACCTAGTCACACTTGCTAAACAGAGTTCCAGCCCAATAGCCTCAAGGCGTTAAACTGTGACGCCAACTCATAACCCTTTGGTGGTAGATGCTGGGGAGGAGGGTCGTTGCGCGCGTAAAAGATCTTAAACTCCGCATATGCTGGTTGATAGCCCAGGACCCAGCAGACACCAGATTGTTATGGGTGGGGTTTCGAGGCAGCTCTAGCAACCGCGCTTGGTGTATGCACTTGCACATTCGGTGACGTCTTGCAAGAGGTTGCTGGGACTGCGGAATAACCTCGGCTTAGTGCAGTCTTGCCCTCAGGAGCTCCATCGGTGGCCCCGATCATCAGGCGAGAGACTGACACGGGGGGGTGGAGGACCTCGAACAAGGGTATTGGAGGCTTATGTCCGTTGAGGATATGCTATTAGCTGCATCAGTACGCCTCAGATATAGTAAATCTGCCTTGGAGTGTTGACTGTGACATATTTGAGGGAAATCCCGCTGAAAAAACCTAGTCACACTTGCTAAACAGAGTTCCAGCCCAATGGTCTCAAGGAGTTAAACTGTGACGCCAACTCATAACCCTTTGGTGGTAGATGCTCGGGAGGAGGGTCGTTGCGCGCGTAAAAGATCTTAAACTCCGCATATGCTGGTTGATAGCCCAGGATCCAGCAGACACCAGATTGTTATGGGTGGGGTTTCGAGGCAGCTCTAGCAACCGCGCTTGGTGTATGCACTTGCACAGTCGGTGACGTCTTGCAAGTGTAGGCATCACCCCCCGGATAGCAGGTAAAAAGTACAATTTTTTGTGTGTCAGATGCACCTAGTTTCTTCCCATTATTTCAATATCGTTTGGCAGGATTTGACCTAATGCTAGTTTAACATTGGTCTGTTGCCGCTTTCTTTTGTGCGGTTTCACTGAGCTAATATAACGAGACATCATTCTCCTTTGGGGATTTGTGTTTGGTTGTATTACTGACTTTTTAACAAGCTATCTTCGGGGATTTTAACATTGGAGTCACCAGCACACGGCTGATTTCTTTTCTGGCTTGTCCTTTGACTGCAGAAGGAAAATTTGGGCTGACCTATCCCCATTGAGTAGGCAGACTCAAACAACAAATACTCCAACACATCCCCACACAAGCTCTTTTGCAAAACAATACGTCTAGGCGTTTGTGAGTAGGTGTCCAGTACCCTCTCCACAGTCTTTATCCCTGTTCTCCCTTGAGGCAGATACCAGACATCTTTTCTGTTCTCGTGTTCTCGCTTGAGGCAGAGACAGAATAAGTCAACAGACGTACGAACAAACACTCACAGTGACAAATAAACTTGAAGGACACGAGCCTAGTACTCTCCCTCTCAAGTCTGTGCACTTAGTTGCATCTCAAGTCACACACATCAGAGTAGTTTTGCAAATCTCTGACTGTTTTTCGAAAGTAGGTCTGAACACCTATCCTCAAGGAGTTCTTCTCAAGCCTCTTTGACACTATCTGTACGTAGGTCCTAGTACCTCATAACAGATACAACAACAAAAAGAGCAAAAGAGAAGAGGAGTGCAGAAGGAGATCAAATTTTCAGAGAAAGTCATACAGACTACTTCTTTCTCACAAAAAAAAAAAAAAAAAAAAAAAAAAAAAAAAAAAAAAAACACACACACACACATAAGACATAGAGGTGAGACACTCTCTCTCTCTCTATACTATCTTTTCATCTTTTCTCTCTATTTGTTCCCCAGAGACGAACAGAGCAAATACGGGGTAGAATCAGCGCTGTCCCACTCATATTCCCCCAGCGACCATGTCTGAAGAATGGACTGTGGATGACGGAGGGGCGAGTGCTCAAACCCCAGAAAATGTAAATACGCTCGTTGGCACTCTAGGGGACGAAACGGATTTGGCAGGGCCTTCCTTTGACACAGGAGGAGCAGACAATCCAATGGACCAGGTCCAAGATGAGGGAGCGATGATGACGGAGGAGGAGAAGGAGAAGAAGGAGGAGGAAGATCAGTGGGTGGCCGAATACGCCAAACTAACTAAAAAGGAGTTTGAGAAGAAAATAGGGGAGCAGCAGGCCGGTAAATGGCTATATATTCCCCCAGAGATTCGATGGGGAGATCCCTTGAGAAAGGAGGATATCTGTTACCCCATCCCGAGTCAAGCTCTGCCTCTTGCAGCATTCCTCAGAGACGACGGTGCACAGTTACAGGTGCAACATGTCTCATATGGGGACCAAATGTCTTTACTGGAGCTACTCAACCTCATTTGGGGAGTGTTTGAGTGTGCTATACTCTATGAGTACCAGTCTGCGAAAAGTGTGCTGCCATGGAGGACCAGAGCGCTGGTCAGGTTGCTTGATCCTGGTCAGGACATCGAAGGAATAAAGAAGGGAGAAAGAGAGTTTAAAGCCAAGAACCTGCGAGGGCAGCTTAATGTCATGGATATGCCTTTGAAACTTATGGACGCCAAGTTAATTGACTTTGGCAAACTCCAACAAACCAAATTTGGCAGGGACACTCACCCAGTCCTGCAGGAAATAGAAGGGGAAGTCGGAGGGGTGACGAAGCTGAAAAAGCTGCATGCGGCCTTTCAAAAGGACGATGCATGGAAGAGGTGGGCTCAGACGAAGGATCATACGATCTTGGAGCCGAAGCAGGCACTCCCTGCTACTAACAAAGCAACAGAGAAGGAGATGGCGGAGAAAACTCTGCTTCTTCGGACGGCAGCCGAGCTCATGTCATTCTTTCATCATGCCCAAGACCTGCACATCAGGGATATAGCAACAGAAAAAGAAAGGAAGGAGTTGGAGGCACAAATTGCATTGGCTAGGGCGACGGCAACAAGGCAGGCACTTTCCTCTGGAACTTTTCTGTCTCCCCCTAGTTTCGCCTCGCCAACCCATGCAGCCCCTCCCACCTCTACGACTGGCTCAGCGCCTACCACTGTCATTGTCAACAATAACGACAAGAAGGACAGACAGGCTATCATGCAGGCCTTCCAAAAATATACCAAGTCCGATCCAACTGCTCTTACGCTGTATGCAGAGACAGCGAGTCAGAAGGATACGGATGCTGGCCTTCGTGACAAGCTCCGAAGGATAGATGCTTGTATGAAGCAGCATCCAACGGACGAAACACAAGAGTATGAGGCGTTGTCCACCTTGTTGGACCCATCAATCCTTACACAAGGGTTTGATGTAGCGGCATACAAAACGTTGCGAGCGGGAGTGGTGTCGGCTAGAAAGACCACCACAGACCTGCAATGCACGGTGCCAGTTGCCGTCCTCTTGCAATATTTTAAAACTCATGGGTATCAGCACCTGTGCACTGGTACTTTGATTGGGTTCGAAATTTTTCAAGAGGTGAACAGGGTTAGGCGATAGCACGAGGTTGGCGGCGATCCTCACGGAGGTCAGCGCCAAGTACGGGCTCTTTTATAGCCGGAAGTCCATCATTCTGTACTTCTTGAACGCTTTGTGTGCCAGACACCCGAGCAAGCTCGCACGGCTCATACAATCATGTCCGTCCTTCAAGGCGGTGAAGAAGGGGGACTTTTTGGAAACCAATATATACGAGAAGACTGTTGCTGCTACTCAGCCGGACGACCTGTTCAAGGAGGTGCTCGACGCGTGTTCCGAATTGGACACTGCCACTGAGTCACTCACTCTCCAGTACCACGACACAGGGGTTTGTAGGTGCCCAAGCAGCACATGCAACTCGGGTGGCAGGTCTGAAGAGAGGGAGAGATGAGAAGGTACCTTGTTACCTCTATTTCTCATACATGACGTGCAAGAAGGAGCAAGAGGTTGGCTTAGGCAACTGCCCATACAGCCATGACTCTGATGATGTGAGGATGCGAAATACCTTCTTGCGAGAGCTCAAAGGCAGCAGAAGGGGCACATACTTCATGTACAAGAAGGAGTTGGAGGAGAGGAAGTGGAGTGCAAATATGGTCGACGATGCGGAGTTCCGCGGGGCCATCATTTCCTTCCTTGAGAAGATGCAGAAGAAGGAGGCGAAAGAACAACAACAGGGCCGACCAATGGCGCCGACAAGAGGAGGAGGAATGAGAGGATCGTCTCGAGGGTCCCGAGGGACGCAAAGAGGAGGAGGAAGGCAAGGTCGAGGCCACACGGGCTATCGTCCAAGTGGAGGCTGGAGCCCAACGAGGACCCCAACGCGCCCTCCCAGAGGAAGCGGATACTGGAATGGCTCTAGCTCCAGTTCCAGCTCCAACTATCCCCAGCAGGCATATGCCGCTGCCAGTGGGGACCAACAAGACGCTGGCACCGACCCAGAATACGATCAGTCCCGTACCTCCTAGACGTGAAGTTGAAGGCACACAGCCTCAAAAGCCTCAAGGAAGGCGAAGAAGGCGATGGAGGAGAGGAAACCGAAACCGAATGCTGGGCCTTCGCCTGCAAAGAAACAGCGGGTCGTTTCGCCGCCGACGGACTCAATATTCTCTACTGTAGACACATGTACACTCAGTGTACCAGACTCTGTCTCACAGACATCCGAGATACCGGAAGACCCGGATACTCGAGAGGCTAAGCTAGAGAGGAAGGAGGAGGAACGAAAAGAGGACAAGGAACTTGAGCTTAGACTCAAAACCTTAGAACAAAAAATTCATGTGCTAGCGGCTAGTTTACACAGACCGGACGCGCTATGCTACACTGACCTCTTTTATGAAACTTTACAAACCACATTGAAAGTTGGTAATGATACGATGGCGAATATTAATATTGTCGGCCGGAAGTTTTTAAACGGTCACCGGGCATGGGTGGACAAAAACACTAAAAAAACAAAGGGGACCCTAAAAGGGGTAGGCAGCCGTACAGAAATTACGGGCATCGTCACATTAATTTTTAAATTGACATCCGGTCGAGTATATCGTGCGGACCTCTATGTTGTCCCCGATTACCACGGTTCAATCCTGCTGTCGTATGACCAATTGACTACGATGGGGGCTGTGATCGATTGCGCCGCACGGCGGGTAATTTATGGAGTGAAGAGAGGAGAGGAGGAGGATATTAATACGTTGACCGCTACTGACTCCTACGAGGCTTTTGAGCTGAGTCTAGCAACGGAGATAAAAAGTTGGCCTTCGTACATGAAGTAACTGAAGCCTATGTGCACCCCTATGTCACAGTGCCGGACGAACTGTCCTGGACCGACAATTCGGAGACGGAGATGCAGGCGTATACGGTTACGATTCCCGCATGGGACAAAAAGTCTATTGATGACTTAGTCGTAGCGCGTAATGAGGAGATAATATGTGTTGCGAAACGGTGCCCGTCGTTGGCCAGATTCGCAGAAGGTGGCGGTGCAGATGTCCATATTACTAATGGCTGCTGTTACCACGCGAAGGTGTCAGATGAGAAGAGAGAGGCGTTCGTGCCAAGGAGGAAGGGGCGTATCCCCGATACTCCAGTGGATGACATTCAAACTTTTATCACTAACTTTTGGGGTGACGTGCCCATCTGGCCGCGCTCATTAACGGAAGTGAAAAGGTGTTTACGGACTCCGTTTGAGAGCAACAAGCCGTACTCTGTCATTCTGCCATACAATGAGAAGGCGATATGGGCACAGGAGATAAGGGACCGGCTTATTGATCATCCTATACCGGTGCCCTCCCGCAAGCAACAATTAGTGGTGGCTTGTCGACTCGGGTCTCGTGAGCAGAGCAGTGCTTACAAGCAGAAGCTCAGAGCCCAGGACAAGTTGAAATTAATACCTCAAGCCTTCACATGCTTTGATGGTTTTTACACCCGTAAGGCTCCGATACAATACGCGAACCTTATTGATATGCTTGTCGGAATTGGCCATGGTGATGAGCCGGACACAGTCACGTATGAAAGAACGGGACTAGACGATTTGTCGGAGGAGGATATGAGTTTGGAGGAGGACTTAGCGCCCCTCAAGGAGCATAAGAAGATGTCGGGGAAGATTTCCAAGCGGTGGCGCGGAAAATCCTAGAAGGAGTGGGCACGGAGAGAGAAAAAGAGCTTCTCAAAGCTAAGATGGAGGTGTATAGAGAAATTTTCGACCCTCCTCGGGCAGGTGGTGTAAAGTCTGAGGACTTCACTGCAGTCATTTACAAGATACCGGGTGCGGAGCCATCTCCGGCACCACGGAGGGCAAATTTGAGCATACATGAGGCGAAGATAGCGGAGGAGAATGTAAGGCAGTTGCTCAATGAGGACTTTATTGAGAGATCTACATCTCCAATTGTCTCTCAACCGAAAATCGTCCCTACGCCAGGAGGAGAATGGCGTTTGACGATCAATTATGCCCGTGTGAATAAGGTGCTAGAGGAAGAGAGAAATCCTCTGCCGACCTTAGAAGAGGGCAGAAGAGTGCTGCGGAATGCTAAATTCTATTCGGTCATCGACCTTAAGAACGGCTTCTGGCAGATACCACTGGACGAGAAATCCAGATGGCTGACTGCATTCGTTGTCGGTATGGAAATATACCAGTGGAAGGTGCTTCCGATGGGACTTAAACAGGCCCCGGGACTCTTTCAGAAGGCGATGCAGAAGATGCTGAGCGGTCAATATGACGACCAGTCGGCGGATGGTTTTATGAGAAGGAGAGGACAGAAGGCGGGAGAATATGCATTTTGCTACATCGATGACATCATCGTATACTCTAACACAATGGAGGAGCATATCGATCATTTGTCAGACGTCTGCAGGCGCATCGGCGCTTTTGGCCTGAAATGCAACTCGCCAAGACAAGTGTGACGTATTTGGGTTACGAGATTTCTCATAATAGAGTCTCGATATCGCGCCAAAAGAGAGAGGAGATCGTGAGTAGACAGTTGCCAAGGAATCGCACGGAGTTACACTCTTTTTTTGCGATGGCACAGTACTACAGCCAGTTCATACCCGATTGGGGTGCAACTCGAGCTAAGTTGGAGAAGATGATTGATTTCGGAGATTTTGAGAAGTGGGATGAGGAGGCTTTGCAGGCGTTTAATACGCTCAAAGATCTCATTTATAAAGATCCCAAGGACGGCGGATTAGTACTTATGATGCCCGACTTTACGAAGCCGTTCGTAGTCGACACAGATGCATCTAAGTTCGCGATCGGTGCGGTGCTGCAACAAGAAGACGAGGAGAAAAGTTGCGCCCGATCATGTTTATTAGTAGAAAGCTGTGTGCGGCGGAGCGAAATTACTGCACGCGACAGAGAGAGGCGTTGGCAGTAGTATGGGCTCTCAAGAGGCTCAGAGAATACCTATGGGGAGGACCTCTATTCACGGTTAGGACGGATCATCATAACCTTCTTTGGTTGATGAATCATGAACAAACCGGCCGTTTGGCGCGGTGGCAAGCTTTCTTGTCATGTTTCAATTTCACGATGGTCTACTTACCGGGAAAGCGAAACGTAGTCGCTGATAGCCTTTCCATGCTAGAGTTTCAGTCAGAGGTGTCGGCTCTCGTATCATCAGTGGAGATGATAGATCTGTCCACGGACAAGGTGTACGAGGTAAGCCACATAGAGACGATGCAGATGGCAAGAGGCGTTCGTTATGACCGCACGGGTCTACGATATAGTCCTCAAGGCCCGGATCATGGCATATGCTGTGAGGCACATGTTCTCGAAGACGCTGAGTGGTCTTATGAGGCATATGAGAACGCGAAGGCGAATATAAAAGAGGAGGAGGAGACGACTGAGGTCTGTACTGAACCTCCGCAGGAAAATCGAAGCGAGCTTGATGAAGACCCAGAAAGGGTAGGAGTAAGGTTGGAGGACGGTACTGTCCATATCGCCTCGCCTACCGCATGGAGGCAACAACAGGCGACGGATCCGGAGTTCAAGGAGCTCATAACGTTATACAAGAGCCCTAATGAGCTTAAAAAGACTCCGCAGATCAAAGATCAGATGAAGGAGATGGCGTGGAGAGATGGGCTATTGTGGTACAAGGGCCAGCACGGCAAATTTGCGTCACAGCCGGATAAATGGACTCTCTGGGTACCAGAGAAGTTGAGGCGCTTTATATATGTCGCTGCCCATAACTGCCCCTTGCTGGCACATCCGGGTCGACAAAGAACCCATTGGTTCATAGCGAGGCGATTTTGGTGAAAGGGGATGAAGGAGGAGATAGACAGAGAAGTGGACGCATGCATCCCATGCAAGACCACAAAGACACCGCTGAAGGCGAATTTTGGCCTGATCGGTACATTCCCTTTACACGCCGGGATGTTTGAATTCTTACACATCGATCATGTGGGACCTTTCCCCAAATCGGCCGAAGGGTACAGATACCTTCTTACTGCCATTGATCGAGCCAACAATTATGTGTGGGTTGTTCCTGTTAAGGACGTTACAGGCAAGACAACTGCGGAGGCTCTGATCGACAGGATCGTCTCGCAGATCGGAGTGCCTAGAAAGATATGTTCTGATCGAGGTTCTGACTTTAACAATGAAGTCATCGACAGACTATCTAAGTACTACGGGATGAAATGGCAATATGTTACTGCCTATAACCCGAGAGCGAATGGTAAGATCGAGCGGGTACATAGACCCCTCAAAGCCTCGCTTAAGATGTACTGTATGAAGAAGGAGAATCAGAGAGCCTGGGTGGAGGCAGCACCTTCATTTGCCTTTGCAATGAACTGTCTACCCTCATCGGCACTAGGAGGAGCCAGAAGCTCAGTCTCGCCATATCAAGTGGTTTACGGCCGAGAGCCTAGTATCCCAACCTCGCTTCTGCACCCAAAGGATACTTGGGCAGATGAGGATGAGTTGTTCGGGATGAGACTAAGAGCGAAGATGGGGCGAAGCAAATAGTTGCGGCGCACAGGGAGGCGGAGCGCAGAAAGACTGATGCACAAGGAGTGCGACAAGCGCACTTAGATCAAGTCCGTTTCCAGGTTGGGGATATTGTACTCCTGTACCATCCTCAAGTACCCAAGGGGGTTAGCTCTAAGCTGTTTACCCACTGGAAAGGACCATACCAGATCATGGATCAGATGGGACCTCTGAACTATAAGATCAGGGGTAGAGGGAAGGTGCAAATCGTGAATGTTCGAAGGCTGATCAAATATGACCCCTTCTTACTTGAGGATGAATCCGTTGAGGAGGCGTTGAAACTGATGAAGGAGGATTTCAAAGAGGTACCGCCTATCAATAAGGAGGATACCTTAGAAGAGGAAAATGCCTATCGGGCACCAGTCTCGGAGAAGGAGGAGACCGAGGAGAGTAAGAAAGGCTCAAACCGCAAAAGCGCGGCGGGGACTCAGTCTAAAGCCCCCATAGTCCGCGGCGGTACGAAGGAGAATATCACGGAGGCGCAGATGACGAGAGCGCAAAACGATCTTATTTTTGACCAACCGAGGAAGGTCGCGAGGTCGACGCGAGCGGCGGATGTTCATGGAGGAGGAGGGGAGAAAGACACTAACCCAAACGCGGGTAATGTGGACATTCGCCATGCGCGGTGGAAGGAAGGCGAGGCGATAGCGACCATCAAGTGGGTCCAAGACGCTTTTTATCTGATGCGACCGGCAGAACCTCATGTTGCCGATGACACTCTCTCAAATCTTTATCTCATGCGAGCTGTGGCAGTCCCGCAGACTACGCGGGCAGCACGGACATCGAAGAGATCCTTAGCAGCAAAAACAATACAACCGGTACTCCATTTCTGGAGAAGCATGGACCCTATTGAGGATCCAAAAGCTAGACAATATTTACCGGTATACAAAGACGCAAAAGATCTCGAGACTTGGGATGGTACTATTACCCCTCGAGATAAAGACCACACTGCGTGGACTATTCAGTCACTGCCTAGGGGAGTGCTGGACATCCCTTTTGACTTATCATTGGGCGCCATCCCGAACGGAATTTGGGACAGTCTTGAGGAGTCGAAGTTTGACTTGACTTTTGTTGGCGGCCCGCCACCTGGCAAAGAAGTTCGCGCAAGGCGACGAATGCAGTAAGTGACAATTTTCTTTTATCACGCGTCGGACATTGAGCGACAGCATGTGGATTAATTTCATATTACCCATGCCAGATCATGTCTTATTGAAATAATTTTTTACCATTGTTGTTACTTGGCATTTCTATCGCAACATATGAGTGCGAAGGTCAATCGGCAAATTGATACGACACCGTATAAGGGGATCGCTGGTGAGTTTAGCGATGGTTTGGATATAGTTATTTGGACTGGCCCCCTAGTACTATATTAAGATAACCGATTGTATACAAGGGTATGTTATTAAAAGATAATGTATTTACTGATCGGAAGTGTTTTTGAAGGAGGAGAAAAATTATAATGCTGCTCTTATTTTTTGATAGTAATACTATCGTTCTTGACATACTGCCTCAGAATTAAGTTACGGGGGGGACAACGAGTGGGGAAGGAGGAGTTTTTTATTTACAAAGACGAGGCTAGAGATTTATCGTTGATTCGTGCCTGGCGTATGCGTTTTATATATCCAATGCACCGTCTATCAGTGGGTTAATGCACTTAGTTGCAACACCCCGTAGCGTTGGTGCAGAAAAGAAATCAGCAATTATATGACGAAAATATTGCATATTTTTGTTATAAAAATGGGAAGTGGTACTGTAGGCATCACCCCCCGGATAGCCGGTAAAAAGTACACTTTATTTTGTGTCAGGTGCACCTAGTTTCTTCCCATTATTTCAATATCGTTTGGCCGGATTTGACCTAATGCCATTTTAACCTGGGTCTGTTGCCGCTTTCTTTTGTGCGGTTTCACTGAGCTAATATAACGAGACATCATTCTCCTTTGGGGATTTGTGTTTGGTTGTGGAGCAAAGTTCGGAGTATGCGAAGATGATCTTGATACGGACCACAAGGCAGTATGGGCCGAACTGACGTGGAGCGGCCAGCGCCGACCAAAGCGGGCTGCGAAACCTTACAGGTCCTTTCGTGTTGATAAGCTTATTGGTGCTGGTGTCTCGGGTAATGATCACGCTGCGAAGCAAGCGATGGATTATCTACGCGACAAGTTCGATGACGTATTCCAGCATTGCCTACAGAAGCTTGGAGTGCATCAGCTGCCTGAGCTTGACCTATCGGGTGGTGCCGACAGCCAACGGGTGGTAGATGACGTCACCGAGCGAGTGGCGCAATCCTTCCGAATGGCGGCGCACCGGGTCCTTGGCTCCAGATGTATACGACCCCGTTTCACCAACAATTGGTTCGACGGGGAGCTAAAGGAGCTCATTCAGCAGCGCCGGGAGGCCTACGCAGCATACAGGAGGGATGAATCGAATGCGGAAGCCCGTCTGAATTGGCTACGGCTCCGCAAGCAAATTCGGAAGGCAACTCGGGCCAAGAAGTCCGCCTCCTTCAAGCAAGTGCAGGAAGAAGCGGTCAAATGTCAACGCGAGCAATCCTCAAAGCGCTTTTGGCTACTCGCGAAGCGGCTTGGCGGGGCACGCAGAACGAAGGTCTCCGCGCCGGTGCAAAGGGAGGATGGCTCACTGGCGTGTACGCTGCCGGAAAAGGTCGCTCGGTGGGAGGAATTTCGGAAAAATTCGGTGAAGCCACGGGAAAATCCGGCAAGTGCGGCTGTTGTGGTGGAGTGCTGTGCAGAAGCAGGCTCGCTGGAGTGGGAGGAAGCCGAAGCTTAGCGGCAGTTCCACTGGAACGATCGCTTCAGAGATGAGGTGGCCCGGGCTATGAAGGAGCACGAAGTAGGTGAAGACACTTGCGAAGAGCTGGACAAGCCGTTCACGCAAGAGGAGGTCCTTGCAAGGCAACGTGCCCTGAGTAACCACAAAGCTTGTGGCGAGGACAAAGTGAAGAACGAGATGCTCAAGTATGGCGGCGCCTACATCAAATGGCTACTTCACGCAGTACTTCAACTGGATTCGAGAAGCCGAGAGGACTCCAAAAGCTTGGGGCAAGGGAATCATCGTCAATATCCCCAAGGGTGGGGATCCTACGGATCCTGACAACTGGAGGGATATCTCGATTATTAGTTGCCTTGGTAAGCTGTATCTGTCCTAATTAGCTACTCGTCTAACGCTCTTCGTGGATGGCCCGGATAAGCTACGTCCAGAGCAGGGAGGCTTCCGCCCGGGGCGTCGCACTACGGATCAGGTCTTTACCCTTTGGCAGAGGTTGAAGGGGCGTCAGCTGCAGAAGCGGGAGTCGTATGTCCTGTTCGTCGATCTACGCAAGGCTTTCCCGTCTGTTTGGAGAGATGGCCTATTTGAGAGGCTCTGGAAGCTGGGTGTAAGGGGCAAGTTCTGGCGCACGCTACGCAGGTGCTATGAGCAGACTTCGTCGCAAGTGCTAGTTGATGGAGCACTCACCCCCGAAGTACTGGAGGGTGTAGGCGTCCAACAGGGGTCCCCTCTCTCTCCCACACTCTTCAACGTCTTTATGGATGAGCTGTGTGATCGGCTGGCGAGTGCCCTCAAGATCACGGATGTGAAGCGGCTGAACGACATCAAGGCACTTCTATACGCGGACGACGTGGCCCTCATCGCTCACAGTCGCACCGAGCTCCAGAAGATGGTCAATGTTGTGGCCAAGTTCGCGGAAGATTACCGGCTGGAAGTCAACTTGAAGCCCGGCAAGACGGAAATCATGCCCATTTACACGTCGAGCAAGGCGAAACGACCAAGTATCAGGGAGCGAGGTGAGCCCGTGGTGTGGTTTCGCGGCCAGAAGCTTTGTGTCACCAGTCAGTACAAGTACCTGGGAGTGGTTATCACCGACGACCTGAAGTGGAAGGAGCAGGCCCTGCGGGCTACGCGTGTCACTGAAGTCGCCACCGCAGGTTGGTACTCTTTGTGGTGTGCAGGTGAGATACAAGCTAGGTATCGTCTCATGTGCTGGAATCAACTTGTGGGAGCCAAGCTGAAGTACGCCTTCGATGTCTGGCGTGCCCCGTATCGCAGCTCACCAAGCTGGAGGCAGCAATGCTGCGCCCCATGAGGATGATTCTCGGCATCAGCCCTAAGACAAGCAAGTGGATTACACTCTTTCTGACGCGCTCTTTGAGTGCGGAGCGTTTGCGGCGGGCGGCGCAACTGAAGTTCTATGGACGGCTGCGTGTTCTACCGGAGGAGCGATTTCCTGTCATCGCATCTCAAGTCAAATCCGACTGGACTGCGGAGGCCGAAGGGGCTATCAGGGACTCAATGGATCTACAACAAGGGCTTCAGGAGCTCCTAAATAGCTCAGAGAAGGACCTCGAGGGTTGGAGTTCGACTGTGGACAAGTGGGCCCTTCAGCAGGACGTCAAGATGGTGCAGCAACTGATGTGGGACAAGCGAGAGGCAGGCAGCGATCTTACTGATGGCCTGCGAGTCATCCTAAGACAAGTCTTTGGAACTAAGGAGTTCCCAAGATGGGTAGCCCTTGATGATGCGCAATATAATCTGCTTCGGAGAAGGTTGCTCAGCTGCAACAACCGCCTTCGGTTGTACCGCAGCAAGTTGGTCAGTGGCATGTCCCCTCGCTGCTTCTGTTGTCATGATGATGTCAATGAGTCCCTTGCGCACTTCTTATGGGATTGCCCCATGCATGAGGGGAGACGTAAGCAGCTGTTGCTGAGTATGCAGAGGCTCGGTGGCATGGCTGTGGGGGCTGCTGAGGGGGATGGAGGGAGTGAGGAGGGTGGTGAGGTCGTAGGCGGTGAGTTTGTGGTGGAGGATGTGTTGCTTGGGCGGGAGCGGGAGGGCTCTGTGCGGCAGGGTTGGGATGATATGTCGCCTGTGGATCAATCACGATTGTTTTGTAAGTTTTTTCAGGGGAAGTCGCGCTTCCGCAGTAACTTTAGGCTTGCTGCGTTGTTAGGGGTTACAGCGTTGCGTCCCCCTCCAAAGTTGGATGTGTTGTTTGGATCATATGTGTCTGAGTGTTGGTCTGCTAGGAGGGTAAAAGGGAGGAGCTTGGGGTGGAGGATGGGGGCGAGGAGGTGATTGACCTCACTGAGGTTCCATCAGCTTCTGTCCCACCCTCTCCCCCATGTGACGTTGATGTTGCGCGGCGCGGCCGTCCGCGCAGTGTGGACGTCCTGGCTAGAGAGAGGGGTTCGGGAGCGCAGCGTAGTGTCTCCGAGTTCTTCTCTTCAGCTAACACTCTCGCATCTAGCTCTTCATGCACTTCACAGCCCCCATCTGCCCCTGCTGTTGCTGTTGCTGCTATGTCTGTTTGGTGTTCTGACAATGCGTTGGGATCGGCTGACCCCGGTGACCCAATCGAGGCACATGTCCAGGATCTGGATCTGATGCTATAGTCTAAGGAAGCCTATATTATTATTATTATTATTATTATTATTATTATTATTTGGACACCGTGATAGCCCAGTGGTCAAGTTCTACCATCTGGGCCCTGTCGCCAGTTCGATTCCCGTCGGTGCCACCGGTATTTTCATTGAACATACCGGTCTATTTCTCTGGACCAGTATTTTCATTGAACATACCGGCCCGTCTGGAAGTGTTGGAACTGCCCTTGCGGGGGTGTCATTAGAGCTTATTAGCTTATCGTCAATTCTTCGTACTCCCCTCACGGGTGAGACGATGGAGGCGCATGTGCAGAAATGCATCAGCCATTGACAGAGAAGCACTATTATTATTATTATTATTATTATTATTATTATTATTATTATTATTATTATTATTATTCCTTGGAGTGTTGACTGTGACATATTTGAGGGAAATCCCGCTGAAAAAACCTAGTCACACTTGCTAAACAGAGTTCCAGCCCAATGGCCTCAAGGCGTTAAACTGTGACGCCAACTCATAACCCTTTGGTGGTAGATGCTGGGGAGGAGGGTCGTTGCGCGCGTAAAAGATCTTAAACTCCGCATATGCTGGTTGATAGCCCAGGACCCAGCAGACACCAGATTGTTATGGGTGGGGTTTCGAGGCAGCTCTAGCAACCGCGCTTGGTGTATGCACTTGCACATTCGGTGACGTCTTGCAAGAGGTTGCTGGGACTGCGGAATAACCTCGGCTTAGTGCAGTCTTGCCCTCAGGAGCTCCATCGGTGGCCCCGATCATCAGGCGAGAGACTGACACGGGGGGGTGGAGGACCTCGAACAAGGGTATTGGAGGCTTATGTCCGTTGAGGATATGCCATTAGCTGCATCAGTACGCCT
>WBZZ01006526.1:27500-32500 GCA_019918135.1 Paulinella micropora | reverse complement strand
TGACCTTGACCTTGACCTTGACCTTGACCTTGACCTTGACCTTGACCTTGAACTTGAACTTGACCTTGACCTTGACCTTGACCTTGACCTTGACCTTGACCTTGACCTTGACCTTGACCTTGACCTTGACCTTGACCCTAACCCTAACCCTAACCCTAACCCTAACCCTAACCCTAACCCTTACCCTTACCCTAACCCTTACCCTTACCCTTACCCTTACCCTTACCCTTGCCCTTACCCTTGCCCTTGCCCTTGCCCTTGCCCTTGCCCCTGCCCCTGCCCCTGCCCCTGCCCCTACCCCTTACCCCTTACCCCTTACCCCTTACCCCTACCCCTTACCCCTTACCCCTTACCCTTACCCTTACCCTACCCCTTACCCCTTACCCTTACCCTTACCCTTACCCTTACCCTTACCCTTACCCCTACCCCTACCCTTACCCTTACCCTTACCCTTACCCTTACCCTTACCCTTACCCTTACCCTTACCCTAACCCTAACCCTTACCCTTACCCTTACCCTTACCCTTACCCTTACCCCTTACCCTTTACCCTTTACCCTTACCCTTACCCTTACCTTACCTTACCTTACCTTACCTATCTACCTACCTATCTACATACCTACCTGCCTGTCTGCCTCCCCTCCCCAAGTCGGTTTTCCAATATGTTCTATCTTCTGCCTTGTCGCTGTTTGCACAGGGCTACCTCTTCACTACCTCTCCCTCATCATTCTGGGTCGCGCGCTTGCATATCCTTGACCTCGCTGCACAATCCCTCAACCACGTGGACCGGCCCAACTTTTCAGTTAGTATTTATGACAGGGAGTCGCACCTCCCGTCTCCGTGTTCAACTTATTTCCACTGAACGACTTCAAATAATTGAAGAACGCTTGCTTTTCGTAGAGCTGAAAAGGAAGCATGTAAGTACTAGGCGAACCATTTTTGCTTTTTATTGATTGGTGCAGCGCTTCGCTTTGGTGTTTGCTTTGCCTTGGAGGTGGGGTTTTGTGTTGACCATGAGGACCCAACGGCAACTGAGACCAAACTTTCAAGTTCATTTAAATTAATATAATATTAATATCATTAATTGAAAAATGAGGAGCCTCGTGCTTAGACGTTCTAGTTTTATTTAATAAAATTATATTATACTATGATAATACTTCAAGTTACTCAATGGAAGGCAAGACTCTCAGGTGACCTGGTGTGCAAATTGACAGCCTGAGCCAGCCTCTGACGGCAGTAAGTTCCGAGTGATATTAATATCTAAGTCAATAGTATTAATATATTGCTATCGACATTCAAGACAAAAAAATTATGAGTTTTTCATTTTTGAGTTAGTTTTTTGGTTTTGTGTTATTAATACTTTTTCGTTTTTGTGTCAAAAATTCAAATTTAACGGTAACACTTCGCTAAAATTTACGTCATTTTTGCGGACGCATATAGCAGTTAATTTGAAAATAATTTGAATTTCCAACCAAAATCAAAATTCCAACCAAAATAAAAAACTCACAATTTTTTTTGTCTTGAATGTCGATAGCAATATATTAATATTAATAAATTAACGTTGCAAAGCAGGTTCACTCAGATGGCAGTCAGTATGTATTTAATATTAACCCTTAACCGGTTTCAATCCCCAAAAGTGGCTTCAATCCCCAAAAGTGATTTGAATTTTTGAGTTGAATAAAAACATAAATACCAATCGAAACAAGTTGTACTACGCTGCAAATTTAATATTTACGTGTTGGGGAAGCTATCTGTGAAAACCAGAATGTCATAGCTTTTCTAGAAGTGACTTAAATATGAAACTGAAACCAGGCACCAACCACTTTTTTTCACGAATTTTCGTTGCCTTTTTTTACGTGGCGGGGACCTTTTTTTTTTTTTCAACATCATGTCTGCGCACCAATAGCTTCTCACAGTCCGTGTGCGTCTTCCGGTCAGGGAATTTGCGGGTGAGGCTTATGCCAAACAAAAATGGCCTGATGACTGGAAGACGAGGGAGATTGAGGGTACTGTTTCTCGACAGTATGGTCGTACAAAAGACAAGTTTTGGATGAAGTGGGATGCGGAGGATGAAGACGATTCCATGATGATTGCTTCGGAGATTATCAAATACAGAATTGAAGGGAGTGGCTCTGCCGATAACGGCATACTTGGGCAAGGCCAGGAAATCGACTGAGATGCCAAAAATGCAATAAATGCTGGGTAGACTTGTTTTTCTTGAACCTCGAATTTTTCTTGTGATGTCGAATGGTTTCTCTGCGTGTTTGCAGTGAGGACGGCTTGATACCCAGCGACCCTGATGACGATGACTATGTATACCTATCCCTACCTGGTTTCAGCTATCATTTTGTGCAATTTGCTTCCGAATCTGTTTTGTTCTCGGCCAAGGACGATGCTGGAAGTATAGTAGATTTCTGTACTTCCATACATGCATCGGCGTTGGCTGTCAGTATTCCTTACTGTACTGTTTTCCAACAGACCGCCAGAGTCGGGGGATGAGTCGGGTAATTCAATCGATGAAGAGGATCAAAAAGAAGGAGATATGGACAACAAACGAGCCCCTCATCCCAGCGACTCACTTGTCAGTGACGATGATGTCGAAGAAGATGAGGGGTCTGGTGAAGACGAGGAGGAGGATCCGGCACTAGAGATTGACGAAGGCGATAGCCTACCTGCCAGTGAGTTCAAAGATGTCAAAGAATGGAAGGTGGGTGTTGCACCTCCTCGTGTGCTGCCGGCATTCGAAGGGCAGTCCAGGGCATCACTTTCTGTGCGTTCCCCCGACCTCCTCAGTATGGTGGATATTTTCTTTATGTTCTTACCCACGCAATTCTGGCAGAATGTCACAAGAAACACCAACAAGTATGCAACCTGGAAACGTAATCTCAACCCCTCAGAGCGTCAGCGGCCTTGGGTACCCGTGACACTATCTGACATACTTTCATTTTTGGCGATCCTTATAATGATGGGGGTGATGGGGTTGCCTGCTGAAACAGATTATTGGATTGGCGCTGTGTCAGACTTCTGGCAGTGGCCAGACCTTGCAAGCATCATGGGGTACGTGAGGTATCAGAATATCAAACGTTATTTTCATCTCACTGACCCCCGTCTGGCAGCTCCTCGTGACTCCCCTCAGTATGACAAACTTTTCAATGTTCGAGTCTTTATTGAGATTGTACAAGAAAATTTTCCTAGGCTGTGGGAATTGGGTCAGTGGGTGTCAATCGACGAGGGAATGATCCCTTTTAAAGGGCGTACCTACCTCAGGCAATACTTACCGAAAAAACCCATCAAATGGGGATTCAAACTGTTTGCTCTGTGCTGTTCAGTAACAGGCTATTTTTATACGCTGCTTTGTTATAAGGGTGAGGGAACGGTGCAGGACGATTCTGGGCACGGAATGACGTATGCAGTTGTTATGAAGCTTTTAGACCTAGCCGGCATCGACCAAAGCGGCAGGATCATCGCTTTAGATAGGTTTTACACAGGGCTGCAGTTGCTTTTTGACTGTGTCCTAAAGAGGGGCATCAACTGCATTGGCATTGTTGTCAAACCCAGGCTGAGGGCGGCAAAGGAGCTACTGGACGAAGTCAAGAAGAATAGTGACCGGGGCACGTCCGCAATGGCCACTTGGAGTCATAACGGAGTCACTATGCATGCTGTTGCTTGGAAAGACACCCAGGTGGTTTATTTTTTGTCAACTGTGTTGGGGGGTACCATGAGCCACGTCGAAAGGAGGCTGCATGGGGGGGGTGGAGCTACGGTTCCAGTGAATTGTTTTGAAATTTGCAAGACATACACTCAGCACATGGGCGGCGTTGATACAGGCGATCAGTTACGACTTCGTTACGGAGTTGAGAAGGCGGTAAGATTCAACAAGCCTTGGTTCAAGTTATTTGCGGGTTTGTTAGATGTTGCGGTTACAAACACAACTATCATCTACAAACAGTTTCATGAAGAAAAAACACGCAAAGACATGCTCAAGGAACTTATTGAGGGTTTGGTGTCTTATGCGGGGCTTTTTGGAGGTTCTAGGAGCGCAGCGAGGGGCAAGCGTGTGATATGCCCTGGCTATTTGGTAAGTCTTACAAACGAGGCGAGTGATGGTAAGCGCGGCGCGGGTAAGCAGAACTCGGTTTGTTGTGCGGTGTGTTCTAGTAATGGAATCCGCAAGCGTACCAGTGCTTATTGCAGCGATTGTCGCTATTTGTTTTGCCGAACTGGAGAATGTTTTCCGTGGCACACAGTCAATCATTTCGTTCCATCTGGGAAATGTAAGAGGCAGCCGTTGTGACAATGATTGTCAAGGTTTTATTAGTTATTAAAGAACGATTTTTTTACACAATTAGCTTCCACCGGGTTTAATTCAATTGAATTTAATAATATAACTGTCAAAAACCACAAATAGGGATAAAAAACTTGAAATTGGGTCGGATCCCCAAACGTGGCTTTAGATCCCCAAAAGTGGCAAACCGGTTAAGGGTTAATCAGTGTTAATAGTAGCAACGAAGCAAACTTGAAGTTGAATTTGAAGTCCTGGATCAGCCTAGCTGCATTGAGCTGTGCTTCTGGTCTCCGACCCGGGAATCGGGTCTCCGGAGGCTCCTGCCACTTCGTTCAGCTAAGAGGAAAATTTTTTAATGATCGGCTAGACCTGAGCTGACTCCAAAGTGACTCTTTCGCCTCCCGGTGAAGAACTTGTGACTTGGTCACCAGACTTAAATTAAAAAAAAAAGTATTAATATGAATAAAATTTGAATTTTTACTAATAATACTGTAGTGAAAAAAAAAAAAAAAAAAAAAAAAAAAAAAAAAAGAAGAAGGAGGTAAATTTTCCCTTCATTTTTACATGATTGCCAAAGATAACTACTCGCGTCATCCCGCAGTGTTCCTCCAGCCCTGTGCTTTGAATGCAATCCTTGTTAGTATTCTTTCTACATATCAACAATAGACCATGCTTCATAATAGTATTATATTTTTACCTAATAGTACCTAAGATATT
>WBZZ01006526.1:22500-25000 GCA_019918135.1 Paulinella micropora | reverse complement strand
TGAAGATGTACCTCTTGATGCAGGCGCTGGCGCTTCTGGCTGGGACCAGACGAAGCTAAGCAAGCAAGTAAGTAAGTAAGTAAGTAAGTGAGTAAGTAAGTAAGTAAGTAAGTAAGTAAGTAAGTAAGTACGTACGTACGTACGTATGTATGTATGTCTGTCTGTACCGCCGTCCAGCTGCGCCAGCTTCAGCTTGTACGCGCCGACCACTTTCTTAGCCTTCTTGACCTGCTCGCGCAAGTGAGCGTTCTCTGCCGTCACCTAGGACAAGGTTGAGAGATAAGAACAGGTTAGGATAGGGTAGGGTAGGATAGGATAGGATAGGATAGGATAGGATGGGATGGGATAGGATAGGATAGGATAGGATAGGATAGGATGGGAACAGGAACAAGAACAGGACTAGGACTAGGACTAGGATTAGGACTAGGATTAGGATTAGGATTAGGATTAGGACTAGGGTTAGGACTAGGATTACTAGGATTAGGATTAGGATTAGGATAAGGATAAGGACAAGGACAAGGACAAGGATAAGGATAAGGATAAGGATAAGGATAAGGATAAGGATAGGATAGGATAGGATAGGAAAAGAAAGAAAAAGAAAAGATTAAGATCAAAGTTAACCCTTTGGCCGTATCAAAACTCGAGGGAGTGTTGATGACTCCAGGGAATGATAAAAAATTTTGACCGCAAAACCAGTTATTTTCAACGAGTACCGTTGCTTAAAAAAACCTTATTGAGCGTGAATTTTTGTTTGAAATTTTCGTCTCAACAGGGAGGCTGTCAGGCCTGCAGAATTTTTGTCTGAGTGATCACGACACACTGAGAGGCTCATGACAGTCAACACAATTGGGATTTCGACCATTGCCTGAATGCCCACCGACTTGTGCGGCTTTTCTCGACAGAAAACTCACAGTTTACATGGTTGACTTACCGTAAACTTTTTCCAAGGTCGTTTTGGACACACACAGAAAAGTCTACATAAACAAGTATTACAAACCTTCCAAGATATAACACAAACATTGCATTATGTATGCGAATCATTTGGTATACTTGCTTGCTTGCAACTCATCTAGTGCTCAACATCAACTCTCACCATCCACAGTCAAGACAAGTCAGACAAAAAATGTAATTGAATAACCATAACGTTAGGTGTTGGGGCCACATTTTTCAGGGGCCGAAAAAGACCCGACACATGCTTTTCACCGCAAAACCAGATCAAGATTATTCGAAACTCCCTGGAGTTTTGAAAGCTCCACCGAGTGTACGATCAAAGGGTTAAAGTTCGACAAAGATAAGTTGAAATAAGACAAGGTCTGCGGCTAGTTGACCTGCTGCACCGCGTTGTCGCGGCGCGCCTGCTGCTCCGCCAGCTGGAACAAACGCCTGTATGTATGTATGTATGTATGTATGTATCTATCTATCTATCTATCTATCTATCTATCTATCTATCTATCTATCTATCTATCTATCTATCTATCTATCTATCTATCTATCTATCTATCTATCTATCTCTGTATGTATGTATGTTTTTTTCTGTGTACCTCTCGCTCGGTTTGCCGGATGCGATCTCTTCCTCCAGTTTGCTTACCTACAGACATACAATACATACAATACATACTATACCATGCACACATACCTTGTCCTTGGCCTCTTTCAGTTCGGCCATCATCTCTTTGCTGGACTCCGTGGTGCGCGAGCGATAGTTCTGGAACTCGGCCACGAGGGCGCCATACTGCCTGCTGTGTGCGCGACCGAGCGCATCCTCCTGACACTGCAACTCCTCCTGCACGGCCAGGTAGCGAGGTAGGGAGATAGATAGGTAGGAAGATAGATAGATAGATAGATAGATAGGTAGATAGGTAGATAGGTAGATAGATAGGTAGGTAGGTAGGTAGGTAGGTTGGTAGATAGATAGATAGATAGATAGATAGATAGATAGATAGATAGATAGATAGATAGATAGATAGATTGATTGATAGATACCTGTAAGCGGCGTTGCATCTCCGCCACTTCCGCCTGATAGATAGATAGATAGATAGATAGATAGATAGATAGATAGATAGATAGATAAATAGGTAGTTAGATAGGTAGGTAGGTAGGTAGGTAGGTAGGTAGGTAGGTAGGTAGGTAGACCTGTAGCTGTTGGCAGCGCGCATCCTGTGCGCGGGCGGTCTCAGTGGCGGCCTGCAGGCGCTGTTCCGTCTGCTCCTTCTCCTGTCCCACACTCACCCGCCCTGCTTCCGCTTCCCTCAACCGCACATGCACCTGGGCCAGGCGCTCCTAGATAGGCAGCGAGGTAGCGAGGTAGGGAGGTAGGGGGATAAGGGGAGACCTTAGATTCATAGATAGATAGATAGATAGATAGATAGATAGATAGATAGATAGATAGATAGGTAGGTAGGTAGGTAGGTAGGTAGATAGATAGGTAGATAGATAGATAGATAGATAGATAGGTAGAGACCGCGTCCGCTCTCTGCAAGGCCTGTAGCTGTATCAGCTC
>WBZZ01006526.1:15000-17500 GCA_019918135.1 Paulinella micropora | reverse complement strand
GAGCTTCTCCTCCTAACAGTAATAGAGAGGTAGGTTGGTAGACAGACGGATAGGTAGATCGGCCCGTTCACTGTGCTGGGCCGACCGTAACTGCTCCAAACATAAATAGGTAGGTAGGTAGGTAGGTAGGTAGGTAGGTAGGTAGGTACATAGGTATGTGTAGGTGGGCAGATAGAGAGACAGATTGATGGGTAGATAGATAGATAGATAGATAGATAGATAGATAGATAGATAGATAGATAGATAGATGGGTGGTATAGTTCGTTACCAGCTGCTTGCGCTGGTCCAGTTCCGCCTGGTGCAGCTGCTGCGCCTGTGAGTGAGTGATGATGATGATGATGATGAGTGATGATGAGTGATGATGATGATGATGATGATGATGATGTTCCGCCTGGTGCAGCTGCTGCTGTGCCTGTGAGTGAGGGTGATGATGATGATGATGATGATGATGATGATGATGATGACGACGACGACGACGATGATGATGATGATGATGATGATGATGATAACAATGAGTGATGATGATGATGATGATGATGATGATGATGATAACAATGAGTGATGATGATGATGATGATGATAACAACCAACATGACAATAACAATAACAATCATAATAACAATAACAATAACAATAATAATAATAATAATAATAATAATAATAATAATGATAATAATGATAATAATAACAATAATAATAATAATAATAATAATAATAATAATAGTGCTTCTCTGTCAATGGCTGATGCATTTCTGCACATGCGCCTCCATCGTCTCACCCGTGAGGGGAGTACGAAGAATTGACGATAAGCTCTAATGACACCCCCGCAAGGGCAGTTCCAACACTTCCAGACGGGCCGGTATGTTCAATGAAAATACTGGTCCAGATGGATCGGTATGTTCAATGAAAATACTGGTGGCACCGACGGGAATCGAACTGGCGACAGGGCCCAGATGGTAGAACTTGACCACTGGGCTATCACGGTGTCCAAATAATAATAATAATAATAATAATAATAATAATAATAATAATAATAGTAATAATAATAATGATATTAACAACAACAACAACAACAACAATAATAATAACAATAATAATAATAATAATAATAATAATAATAATAATAGTGCTTCTCTGTCAATGGCTGATGCATTTCTGCACATGCGCCTCCATCGTCTCACCCGTGAGGGGAGTACGAAGAATTGACGATAAGCTCTAATGACACCCCCGCAAGGGCAGTTCCAACACTTCCAGACGGGCCGGTATGTTCAATGAAAATACTGGTCCAGAAATAGACCGGTATGTTCAATGAAAATACTGGTGGCACCGACAGGAATCGAACTGGCGACAGGGCCCAGATGGTAGAACTTGACCACTGGGCTATCACGGTGTCCAAAATAGTAACAACAATAATAATAATAATAATAATAATAATAATAATAATAATAATAATAATAATAATAATATATTGATCTGTCATGGCTGAGCCCGAGGGCCATGCGCCTTCATCCCTCGACCCAACAGGGACTACAGTGAGTATGTTGGGGAGGGAAGAGGGACTCTAACCATCCTGCATAGAAAGCCCCAAAAGGAAGTCCCTACTACCCGCACAGTGTCGGGTACCTTGCAGGAAATCAACTACAAATGGTTGATCTTCCCCGCGTGAGAGCTCCACGATAGAGGTACTCACAGGGGTAGCAGACATTTCATGCGGTCTGCCAGCGCATGAGGACGTTTGGCGGTAAGTGTCTGGGACGCCTCGAAACCCGTCACCACCCCTAGATCTCGGAATATATATACCCCTTTGACCCACGTGGTGTATGTCTTATAAGAACAACACAACAACATAGCCTCGGAACCAGTGGGAAGAGGCCCAGCCACCTCCTCTTCCCGTGGGGTGCCATACTGTGCACCCCTCCATAATAATAATAATAATAATAATAATAATAATAATAATAATAATAGTGCTTCTCTGTCAATGGCTGATGCATTTCTGCACATGCGCCTCCATCGTCTCACCCGTGAGGGGAGTACGAAGAATTGACGATAGGCTCTAATGACACCCCCGCAAGGGCAGTTCCAACACTTCCAGACGGACCGGTATGTTCAATGAAAATACTGGTCCGGACGGACCGGTATGTTCAATGAAAATACTGGTCCGGACGGACCGGTATGTTCAATGAAAATACTGGTGGCACCGACGGGAATCGAACTGGCGACAGGGCCCAAATGGTAGAACTTGACCACTGGGCTATCACGGTGTCCAAAATAATAATAATAGTAATAATAATAATAATAATAATAATAATAATAATAATAATAATAATAACAATAATAATAATAATAATAATAATAATAATAATAATAACAATAACAATAACAACAACAACAACAACAACAACAATAACAATAATAATAGCAATGACTGTACCTTGTGTTGCTGTTGTGTTTCTTGTTGTAGCTGTTGCTGACACGCCGTCAAGTGCTGCTGCAGCTCCGA
>WBZZ01006526.1:0-7500 GCA_019918135.1 Paulinella micropora | reverse complement strand
ATGCATGCATGCATGTATGTATGTATGTATGTATGTATGAATGTATGTATGAATGTATGTATGGTATGTGTGTTCTGTGTGGTGTTGTGTGTTCTGTGACCTCCGCTTTGGCCGTTACGTCATCTGTGCTGGCGGCCAGCGCCAGAGCATGCTGCTGCTGCAGGGCCTGAAGGAGAGAGAGAGGAGAGAGTAATGGGCCAGACCATGCTGCTGCTGCAGGGCCTGAAGAAGAGAAAGAGGAGAGAGTAATGGGCGCCAGAGCATGCTGCTGCTGAAAGGCCTGAAGGAGAGAGAGAGAGAGGAGAGAGTAATGGGCGCCAGAGCATGCTGCTGCTGAAAGGCCTGAAGGAGAGAGAGAGGAGAGAGTAATGGGCCAGAGCATGCTGCTGCTGCAAGGCCTTAAGGAGAAGAGAGAGAGAGGAGATAGTAGTGGAGGTAGGTAGGGTAGGTTGCTGCTGCTGCAAGGCCTGAAGGAGAGAGAGAGAGAGAGGAGCGCCAGAGCATGCTGCTGCTGCAAGGCCTGAAGGAGAGAGAGAGGAGATAGTAGTGGAGGTAGGTAGGTAGGTTGTTGCTCCTCTAAGCCATAAAGAGAAGAGATAGTTATGGAAGTAGGTAGGTAGGTATAGGTATAGGTATGTATGTATGTATGTATGTATGTATGTGTATGTATGTAGGTATGCATGCATGTATAAGTTTGCATATTGTTATGTGTGTTCTGTATTTATTTGTTGTTGTCGTTGTTGTTGTTGTCGTGGTTGTCGTTGTCGTTGTTCTTGTTCTTGTTCTTGTTGTGAGACACCTGTATGTGCAGCGCGTGTTCGTTCTCCTGTTGGCGCAGCTTGGCGCGCAGGCTAGTCTACAGTGTACACACGGAGCACACACACACACACACACACACATGACATGCATACACATACATAGCATACATCTTAGCCGCAGCTCAGCACGCAGGCTAGCCTACTCTACATAGCATACATAACATGCATACATACATACATACATACATACATAGAATACATCTGCAGCAGCAGCTCAGCACGCAGGCTAGCCTACTATACACACAGCACTCATGACATACATACATACATACATGCATGCATGCATACATACATACATACATACACACACACACATACATACATGCATACATACATACATACATGCATGCATACATACATACATACATACATACATACATACATACATACATATATTACACCTCTATGTTCATGTGTCTTGCGCGCTGCGTCCCCTGGGGAACCTCACTCTACATCTATCTACCTCCCTACCTATCTATCTATCTATCTATCTATCTATCTATCTATCTATCTATCTATCTATCTATCTATCTATCTATCTATCTATCTATCTATCTATTTTCCTAGCACCCTACCTATCTACCTACCTACCTATCTACCTACCTACCTACCTACCTACCTATCTAGCTACCTATCTAGCTAACACACAATCATGACCGCGATCTCCTCGTGCATGGTGGCCGCGGCATCACTCTCAGAACGCATCTCCGACATCACCTAATGGCGGTATATACAGAGAGAGAGAGAAAGAGAGAGAGAGAGAGAGAAAGAAAGAGAGAGAGAGAGAGAAAAGAGATAGATAGATAGATAGATAGATAGTTAGATAGATAGATGACACATCCATCTTTTGCATGTATAAAATTCTGAGGTTTGTAGATGATGTATGTCTTGGAACGTAATTCTGACAAGGACTGCGATGTGTGTGCATCAGGTACACGTGGACAGGTGGGTAGGTAGGTAGGTAGGTAGGGAGGGAGGGAGGGAGGGAGGTAGGTGGTAGGTAGGTGGTAGGTAGGTAGGTAGGTAGGTGGATAGATAGGTAGATAGATAGATAGATAGATCCTTCACCTGTTTTGTGGCTCGCCTGTTCCATCATGCTTTATCCTCTCTCTCCCTCCCTTCCTCCCCCTCCCCTCCTCTTTCATTCACCTATTTGCGGCTAGCCTGCTCCATCGTTGCTTTTTCCTCCTCCTCCTCCTTCCCCCCCCCCCCCCCCCCCCCCCCTCCCCCCCTTTCATTCACCTATTTGCAGCTAGCCTGTTCCATCGTTTCCTCCCCCCTCCCTTCCCCCCTCTTATTCACCTGTTTGCAGCTAGCCTGTTCCATCGTTGCTTTTTCCCTCCCTACCCCCCCCCCCCCCCCCCCCCTCTCTCTCTCTCTCTTTCTTTCACCTGTTTGTGAGTGTCGTGTTGGGAGTTTGCCTTGTCTTGCAGACGAGCCGCCTCCTCCTGCAGCAGCCTGACCTGCATAACACACTCCTCCTACATCACACAACACACACTACACATAACTCACATTACATAACATACATACATACATACATACATACATACATACATACATACATGCAATGTCTCAATCTGTCTGTCTACCCACCTAGATACTTATCTATCCGTTTACACATCCATCGATCTATACCTATCTGCCTAGCTACCTATCTATCTACCTACCTATCTGCCTAGCTACCTATCTATCTACCTACCTCCCTGTCGACGCTGCGCTTGCTCGACTGCTGCAGCTGGAAACACCTAGCCATCTATACCTACCTACCTACCTACCTACCTACCTACCCACCTACCTACCTACCTACCTACCCACCTACCTACCTACCTACCTACCTAGCTACCTACCCACCTACCTAGCTACCTAGCTACCTACCTACCTACCTACCTACCTATCTATCTATCTATCTATCTATCTATCTATCTATCTATCTATCTATCTATCTATCTATCTATCTATCTATCTATCTATCTGTCTGTCTGTCTGTCTGTCTGTCTGTCTATCTATCTATCTATCTATCTATCTATCTATCTATCTATCTATCTATCTATCTATCTATCTATCTACCTACCTATCTACCTATCTACCTACCTACCAAGCTACCTAGCTACCTAGCTACCTACCTAGCTACCTAGCTAGCTAGCTAGCTAGCTATCGTCCCTACCTGTTGCCGTTGCGCTTGCTCGAGCTCTGTTCGTGCCTGCTGCAGCTGCTGCTCGAGCTCTGTTCGCGCCTGCTGCAGCTGCTGCTGCGACGCCTGCGTGTACGTACGTACGTATGTATGTATGTATGTATGTATGTGTGTATGTATGTATGTATGTATTGTATGTGTGTATGTCTGTGTGTTGTATGTATGTATGTATGTATGTATTCTATGTATGTATGTATGTATGTATGTATGTATGTATATATGTATGTATGATATGTATGTATGTATGTATGTATGTATGTATGTATGCATATATGTATGTATGTATGTATGTATATATGTATGTAATGTATGTATGTATGTATGTATGTATGTTATGTATGTATGTGTGTATGTATGTATGTATGTATGTATGTGTATGTATGTATGTATGTATGCATGCATGTATGTATGTTTGTATGTATGTACCTCAAGCTGTGTTCGTGCCTGCTGCAGCTGTTCCTATAATATGCATGTATGTATGTATGTATGTATGTAAGTATGTATATATATATATATATGTATGTATGTATGTATGTATGTATGTATGTATGTATGTATGTACGTACGCATGTATGTATGTATGTATGTATGTATGTATGTATGTACGTATGCATGTACGTGTTCGGGTTGTGGGCTGGGGTTAACGGTTAGAGTTAAGTGTTCGGCTTAAGGGTTCGGGTTAGGGTTAGGGTGTTAGGGGTCAGGGTTTGGTAAGGGTTCGGGTTAGGGTGTTAGGGTTGGGGTCAGCGGTTTGGGCTGCTATTAAGG
Source organism: Paulinella micropora (assembly GCA_019918135.1). Lineage (NCBI taxonomy): Eukaryota > Cercozoa > Imbricatea > Euglyphida > Paulinellidae > Paulinella > Paulinella micropora. Next base: position 3,720 of record WBZZ01006526.1, on the reverse strand, counting down.
TGAGGATGAAGGTTAGCATTTAGGTAAGTTTGAGATTGAGGTTAGATAGGCGAGGATTACCTGTTCCTGCTGCAGTTGTGTCTGCAGCTGCTGCAGCGCTACCTCTACCTGCGCCTTTTGCTGCTGCAGCTGTGTTTTTGTCGTCTGCTGCTCCGCCTGCAGCTGCTGCAGCTCTGCCTCTTTCTCTCGCAGCTGTGTTTTTGTCGTCTGCTGCTTTGACTGCAGCTGCTGCAGCTCTGCCTCTTTCTCTCGCAGCTCTGTTTTTGTCGTCTGCTGCTCTGCCTGCAGCTGCAGCAGCTGTGTCCGTGTCTGCTCCGCTGCTTGCTGCAGTTGGGCCTGTGCCTGTCGCAGCTGCTGCAGTTCGCTTTGCGCCTCTTGCAGCTGTGTTGCTGTCTGATGCAGTTGTGTCTGTGCCTGCCGTAGCTGTTCTAGCTCGGACTGTGCCTGTTGCCATTGTGTTTCCGCCTCCTGCAGCTGTGTCTGTTTCTGCTGCTGCTCTGCCGTAGCCTGAGTCAGTCGTGTTTCTGTCTCTTCCAGCTCTGTTTTGGTCCGCTGCTGTTCTGCCTGCAGCTGCTGCAGCTGTGTTTCTGTCTGCTGTAGCTGTGTCTTCGTCACTTCCACCTCTGCTGTAGCCTGTGCTAGTTGCACTTTCGTCTCTTGCAGCTCTGCCGCAGCCTGCTTCAACTGCTCTTCAGTCTTCCGCAGAGCTTCCTTTGAGTGCTGCAGCTCTGACTGCGCGTCCTTCAGCAGCCCTTCAGTCCGCTCCAGCATTTCCTCCTTGCCTTGCAGCAGTTGCTCCGACTGCTGTGTGTCTTGTCCCTGCTTTTGCTGCAGCTGCTGCAGCTGGGCTTCGGTCTGCTGCAACTGTGTTCTGGTCTGAGCCAGCGCAGACTGAGTGTCCTGCAGCTGCGTCTCTGCATAGACAGATAGACCGACAGATAGATAGATAGATAGATAGATATAGATACATACATACATACATACATACATACATACATGCATGCATACATAGCTAGGTACCTGTAGTCAGCATGAGGTGTAGTTTTTGTGTGGCTTGTTCTTCCAGACGCTGTCGGAGACGCACGTGCTCGTCCTGCTCTCACACACACGTCATCACACCAGAGCTACGTCATCACGTTCCTGCTCACACACACGTCATCACACCAGAGCTACGTCATCACGTCCTAGCTACTATTTTTGCCAATGCACAGCTGAATGGGGATGTCCCTAAATCTCGATGTCTTTCGGACAGGGATGTCCCGGGGTGTCCCTTCTGAGGGATGTCCCGGAGTGTCCCTCTCCCTTTGAAAAATGCATCAAGCTGTCTATCCCTCTGCTCTTGTGTAGGTGCTGACGGAGACGAAACGCGCAGCTGCTACGTACACACAGATAGGTGCGCACTTGCAGACAGATAGGTGTAGACTTGTAGAGGATAGGTAAGCATATGAATGTAGAGGGATAGGTAGCTATAGACAAGTCTAGTAGAGGGATAGAAACAGATACCTGTAGAACATGCAGAGGGATGGATAGCTGTGAGTTTGTAAAGGTGATCAATAGATATGTACATTTAGAAGAATAGACAGGCTAAAGTAAATGGAGGTAGATAGAGATGTATTTGTAGAGGGGTAGACAGCTGTGCGCTTGCAGCGGGATAGAGAACCAAGCACATGCAGAGGGACTATCTATCTATCTATCTATCTATCTATCTATCTATCTATCTATCTATCTATCTATCTATCTATCTATCTATCTGTCTGTCTGTCTGTCTGTCTGCCTATCTATCTATCTATCTATCTATCTATCTATCTATCTATCTATCTATCTATCTATCTATCTATCTATCTATCTATCTGTCTGTCTGTCTGTCTGTCTGTCTATCTATCTATCTATCTATCTATCTATCTATCTATCTATCTATCTATCTATCTATCTATAGGAGCTGTATACAAGTATAGTAGAGGGATAGAAAGAGATGTAAATGTAGAGTGCAAGATAGAGGTGTACATATAGAGGGCTAGATAGCTGTGCGTTGGTAAAGGGAATAGATAGAGATGGACACGTAGAGGGATATTCGTCAAGGGGATAGATTAGAGATGGACATTGAGAGTAATGATGGATGAGCTTCATTAACTCTAGATAAGAAATCTATATTAGAGGGATAGATAGAGACGTGCATGTAGAGGGATAGATAGCTGTCCGCTTGAAGAGGGATAGAAAGAGGTGTAAATGTAGAGGGATAGATAGCTATGTACATGTGCAGAGATAGATAACTGTGCATTGGTAGACAAGAGATGTCAAGATGTGCATGTAGAGTGAGTGATAAGACTGCGATGTCAAGATGTGCATGTAGAGTGTGATAGACTGAGATGTCAACGTGATGTAGAGAGTGAGAGACTGAGATGTCAACGTGATGTAGAGAGTGATAGACAGAGATGTCAACATGATGTAAGAGTGATGGACAGAGATGTCAACGTGTGCATGTAGAGAGAGTGATAGACTGAGATGTCAAGATGTGCATGTCGATGAGATGTCAGCGTGTGCATGTGGAGAGTGTGGTAGACGGAGAGCGCATGTGGAGAGTGTGGTAGACGGAGAGCGCATGTGGAGAGTGTGGTAGACGGAGAGCGCATGTGGAGAGTGTGGTAGACGGAGAGCATGTGGAGAGTGTGGTAGACGAGAGAGCGCATGTGGAGAGTGTGGTAGACGAGAGAGCGCATGTGGAGAGTGTGGTAGACGAGAGAGCGCATGTGGAGAGTGTGGTAGACGAGAGAGCGCATGTGGAGAGTGTGGTAGACGAGAGAGCGCATGTGGAGAGTGTGGTAGACGAGAGAGCGATCTCGACCTGCAGCCGACCGTGCTCCGACTCCAACTCACCACACACACACACACACATACATACATACACACATCCGTGCATGCATATGTAAATAAATAAAGGAATACATACATACATACACACATACATTACATACATACATACATACATACATACATACATACAGACAGACAGACATACATACATACATACATACATACATACATACATACATACATACATCATGAATGGACACATACATGTACACACAAATGCATGCATGCATGCATACATGCATACATGCATACATGCATACATACACACATACATACATATATACATGCATACATGCATACATTCATGCATGCATACATGCATATATGCATACATACATACATACATACATACATACATACATACATACATGCATACATGCATGCATGCATGCATACATACATACATGCATGCATGCATACATACATACATACATACACACACACACAGACACAGACACGGCTGCTGCTGCTGCTGCTGGAGTGCTTTGAGCTCTTGCCAAGGTCCAGATATATATATATATATATATATGTATGTATATAATATATATATATATATATGTATATATATGTATATATATATATATATATATGTGTGTGTGTGTGTGTGTATATGTATGTATGTATGTATGTATGTATGTAGGTCAGGTCAGACCAGCTCCTGCTGCTTCCTGGCGACTTTCAGTTCCTGCTCCGTCTGCTTCTTGCTCTGCTCTACATCCTACACACACACACACACACACACACATACACACACATTTTCAGTTCCACACACACACACACACATACACACACATTTTCAGTCCTTGCTCCGTCATCTTCTTGCTCTGCTCCACCTGCCAACATCCATAC
>WBZZ01006525.1:25000-26803 GCA_019918135.1 Paulinella micropora | reverse complement strand
GACTTGGGAAGCAAAGCTGTGTTCGTGTTTTTCTCTGTGTTTGTGTTGTCTCCACTTTACCAAATACCGCACTTCATGCATATTCTACTTTCCCACACATAACACTTGGGTTTCGCACAAATCCCCCATTTTCCCCTTGCTAAATTGACTGTGTTTGGGTGTGTTGTGTGCTTTTTTTGCGGACGTGTACCCCACATGATGTTTGTGTTGAGTCTGTTGTCTATTCATTACATTTTGTTTTGTTTTGTGTTGTAATGTGTTCCTGTAGTGTTTTTGTCCACTTTTGCACAAAAAACTGTGAGTGCATGTGCTTCTTTCGCCAACTACTGACACTTTGAAATTGGTGCTTCAGCTGTGCTGCCATGCTTTTTTTTTCATCTGTTGCCCCCAAGTGTTGCTTTTCGCAATTGTTTGTGGATTTTTATCCTATACATGTTGTGTGTTGACAAAATGCTTGGCACAAGGCGTTTTGTGTTCGTTTTCGCTGTGAGAGGGGGAAGGTCCAGTGCGCACTTACTGATTTTGTTTTTGTTTTTATGCCTCTAATTGCGTTTGACCATATTACACATGCTACATCACAATACAACGCATTTTCTCTTAGGTTAGAGGTAGGGTTTATGAACTCACGCCATAATCACATGCGCCATGCAAATCTTTCCTTCCAAATAATATTTCCTAATTCGTTCTTTGTTTTTTTGCGTTCTGTCTTTTCTGATTTTCGTGCTCTCTCTGTCTGTCATATGTCTTTCCTGTTGTTGCTGCTTGCTGTTTTTGCTTTGCTGCTGGTGCCCAAGCTTGTTTTCTGCATTTCTGTTATGGTTTTGTGGCGTTTGAACAAAATCTTGTGTTTGGGCAGGCCATGGCTGACAAGAACGAGCGAAAGGCCACCCCCGAGCTGAGCAGGAAGGAGAAGGCGGCACGGTCTCGTCGGCGCAAGAAAATGATGAACCACTTGGAGTCGTGGGGCGTCGGCTGGCCAGAGCAGGAGGCAGATGTGCCTTACTGGGACACTGTGCAGGCAATGTGGGAGAGTGTGAGAGAGCAGTTTGAGGCACAGGGGGGAGCGTCCGTGAGTGAGAAGAGAGAGAGCAAAAAAACCCACTCTACAAACCACACTCACAGGAAACCGAACCTCCACCACGCACCCCCACCAAGCCAAAGAAAGACAATAAGGACGTAAGCATTCTTGAGGGTTTGATGCGTTTACCTACTTCATCTAATGATGATATGTGGCCGAGAGATTTCATTCGCGCATTTCAGAAAATGATTCCGTTTAAGTCCGGGGCTCAATTTGAGGGTGAGAAGAAAATTTTCCGCTGATTTTAGCAACTACCCATTTCATAAGCACGTAAGAATGTTAAAGGCAGCAGGGGCGGTGATCGTGCGCGCGAGTGAGAGAGTGGTAGAGGCAGGGTTTCCAGATATAGATTCAGTAGCGTGCGCCATGTTGGGGCTCGATCCCCAGGCCCTGCCCAAGGTCGTGGATACCCGCGCCACCGTCTCCTACAAAGCTTACCACGCGGGCCTGGCGTGCATGCTCCAACGTGCCTACTTTTCCAAAAAGGGATGGGGTGTGTGTGTGGGGGGGGGGGGGGTCTCTCTCTATCTCCCCCACCCCCCCACCCCACACACACATTATATTATATGTCTTGGTTTGCCGGCAGAGCCAATCGAAGGCATATTTGTTTTGTGGCTGACGATTCGAATGCACAGCAAGGTAGTCAAGGCCAACCCGCTCTACTATTTCAGCATCGAGCGCCCCCCCTTCGACTTCCGCGTGCACGTGGTGTGCATCAGCATGTT
>WBZZ01006525.1:0-5000 GCA_019918135.1 Paulinella micropora | reverse complement strand
ATGCATCTACAGGTCACAGATACGTCGTTGAACACAAAAAATTGGAAGAGAAGGCACTACAAAAAAATGAGCAGGGGTTTGAGTCCAGCGCATTCGAGATGCAAAAAAGCTGAAACACTCATTTTGAGATCTTGCGCCTTACAGCAAATATTAACAAAATCCCTCTTACACACGCTTAGAATGCATCAGTATACGACCGTGGAAGCATTTCTAAGCAGGCTGAAAGCCTTGTGCATGGCATTCTGAACACCAATCCATATTTTATTGACTGAATTCGTTATGTAAGTTTTCTCAGCCTCTAGGCTTTCTCGCCACAAACCGTCTGGGGAAAATACGAAATGCAATCATGGTAATCGAATCAGGTACTTTCTAGATTTGATTCATTTTTGTCAGAGTGAAAATTGAAGGTATTTTGCTAGCATTTTTTGTAGCGAGGAAGAGGCAAGAAACCGGACAAAAATTTATGAACGGTATTGAAAGAGTGATCATCGAAACATATTTAATAATCAACATGCACAGAACGCTATGTGGAGAGAGTTCTCCAAAGATTCCAAACTACTTTGGCAAGCATGGTCTTCCTAGTTTGGCCGGTCCAGGCCAAGCACCGCAAAATCAGGGAATTTTAGCGAACAAAATGTCAAAAAGAAGGGGATGAGCGGAGGAACTGAAAAGTAGAGATTGAGTCTGTTTAAATCGTTCTCAAATAGTAAATTTAATAGATAATTAGTCATTTTATGGAACACATATAAAAAATACAAATTTTTTCAATAAATCTTAATATATTTTACAAAGTTTGCTCTGTTTCTGCTTATGTCAAAATTCAACTTGAACATGTGCTTTCACAAGGTTGTGAAATCAAGGTATTAGATTTGCATTCCATAATATAATAATTCTTTCACAAAACGCACAACTTTCACAGCACCAATTAGCTTACTTATTTCAAAATCTGTTCCTCCCAACTAACAGCCTCGGGACGACATTTGGACAGCAGCCACTCCATATCATCGGTGACGAGCAACTGGCAAGGGTAGTGAAAGCCAGTCTTGCCGGAAGTCCAACCCTTCTGTTCGAACTCTTGTAACTCAAACAGAAGTGTTCCTAATTCATTCATTAAAGAAAAAATATTATTAATTAATTAATACTGCCACTTGAAGTTGTTAAATTCATGCGACTTTAATTAATACGTCAGGTTGAAAAAAAGGCTCATGGACTTACAATTGATTGCCTCCCATCCAACCTGACCAAGCAACAATGGAGAAAGCTGCGCGAGTTCGATGAGAAAGGGGACCTTGTTGTAATTAGGCTTCCTTTCTCGACGAACTCTTTGGTAACAAGAGAGAGCACTCGAGAGAGAGAGAGAGAGAGAGAGAGAGAGAGAGAGAGAGAGAGAGAGAGAGAGAGGGAGAGAGAGCCTGCGTGATCTTTCAGGGCGAGCAAGTCCTCGGAACACTTTGAGATGAGGAGGGGAAAGATCCCCTCCTGTGTTGTTGGGTGGGGTAAAGCACTTCATAGCCCAGAGCACTGAGTTTAACGTTGCCCCCGTCTTTCGCCCGTCACCCCCAATCGCGAGGCATAGCTCCTTCGGATCTGCCTTTTTCTGGCGCCAACCATCCTCCAACCACTCCATGAGTGCACTAACGTCGGCAGAGGCGGAAGTCCCTTCTCGGTTTAAATGGAGTCTGTACTTCTCGTCTACAATGGCGGTAAGGGCTTTTCTGTCCTTTACAAGATCGTGACCGAATAGGAAGGGGTGTTTTGTAGCTGTAAGTAAGGTTTTGACCTGTTCGTCCGAAATGACATTGGCGTCCATATGGAGTAAAGTCTGAAAGGCAATGTCCTGGATCTCAGCGGCGGTACATGTCATCATACTCGCACGCCTCCTCCTCACTCAACCGATACTCTTCCGACACACACTGCCTAAAGAAGCTAACTGCCTGACCTACTCTCTTCTTTATCTGCCAGTCTGTGACTCTACTCGTTGTCTCTGTGTCTTTCTTTCGAGTGCGTGGAACACGACAAACAATCACAGTATCACATTGTGGGTCATATTTATCGCAAAAAATCCCCTCACCCTCACCATCAAAGGCAGCATTCCATCTCGCACAGGCTTAGCATCAACAGTAGCAGAATCAGAAGCAGCAGTGTCATAAGCAGCATGCCATGTAGAGATAGTTTTTTCATTAAGCAGGTTGAAAATGTTCTGTCTGGGGGGGGGGGGGATTTGTGGATCATAATCTATTCTAACGTTATAGAAAAGAGACTCGGTCGGTGGCCACTGGGTTGTGGGCAGTGGCTCATAAACAATTCCGGTTTCCCTGCCGTACGAAGGGTCTTGTTCTCGCTGCTCTTCCACATAGATTGCGTTGTCAAGCTTCTGTTTTTTTTAGCCCTGGCTTCGTTACGAATTGTCTGTTCGGATCTTTGAGGGTTTTTGTCCCAACCTTCTTGCACCTCCAAGATTTTCTTTCTTCGTGGAAGGCATAAATGGCGCCCTCTCAACACTCGACAAAAAAAGCTTAAAAAATTCGATAGGCAAGAAAAAAATTGAGGTCTGCCCTGGCCCGGCCTGAACATTTTTTAGTGAAAAAAGACCCAAAACTACACAAACTCCAGGAAGAATCTCCTACTAAACCAGAAGGCCTTTTTAAAAAAAGTTTATATATTTAGAAAGCTCGCATCTTGAACTAGGCCCCACCAATTTTTTATACCCTCTTACCTTATCAAAAAAAAGTAATTTCTTTTAATAAATACATATTACCGCTAAGACTAGAAATTGAATTCAAATTAAAAGTAATTTTTTTCTCGTGGGGAACAGATTCAGATGTGCTCTTTACAATAAAAAAAAGGCGTGTAGAAAAAGGACAAACACTCAATAAGTAGATTTTGCCTCCGTTTTCATAGTCACTAATGAAAATAGAACTACATATGGGAGACTGCAAGCCCAGAGGACAAAGACAAGCTCAGACAGGTCAAAGATTTGAAATGCCCTGAATATTTTTTCAAAACAGAGCACTTGAAGCGGCAGTCGAAGAAACCTGAACTGTTTGTGGAGCAAACTTTCGTTACGCCTCAACCTAATATCAAAAACTAGCTTATTTAGTATTTTCTCTTTTCGTATTGCTTTTAAATAGAAAGGGGGCAAGAAGGGCAACGCAAAGGTTGAGAAGCCTCAGCCTAAGAAGATTGACAAGAAAGCAAAGGGTGGAAAGGCCGGCGCCTGCAAACACAAGACACAAGACAAAACCAATAACTCTAGCTCGGGTGATCATCATCCTCCAACGCCTGCAACACCGCAATCAGACCCTGTAGTGGTAGAGCTTTTGAAAAGGGTAGTGGATAAGCAAACCTCAGACTCAGTCAACAACAACAACAAGAACAATAACAATGATAATAATAATAATAATAATAATAGTGTTTCTCTGTCAATGGCTGATGCATTTCTGCACATGCGCCTCCATCGTCTCACCCGTGAGGGGAGTACGAAGAATTGACGATAAGCTCTAATGACACCCCCGCAAGGACAGTTCCAACACTTCCAGACGGGCCGGTATGTTCAATGAAAATACTGGTCCAGATGGATCGGTATGTTCAATGAAAATACTGGTGGCACCGACGGGAATCGAACTGGCGACAGGGCCCAGATGGTAGAACTTGACCACTGGGCTATCACGGTGTCCAAAATAATAATAATAATAATAATAATAGTGCTTCTCTGTCAATGGCTGATGCATTTCTGCACATGCGCCTCCATCGTCTCACCCGTGAGGGGAGTACGAAGAATTGACGATAGGCTCTAATGACACCCCCGCAAGGACAGTTCCAACACTTCCAGACGGACCGGTATGTTCAATGAAAACACTGGTCCAGACGGATCGGTATGTTCAATGAAAATACTGGTGGCACCGACGGGAATCGAACTGGCGACAGGGCCCAAACGGTAGAACTTGACCACTGGGCTATCACGGTGTCCACAATAATAATAATAATAATAATAATAATAATAATAATAATAATAATAATAATAATAATAATAATAATAATAATAATAATATTATAATGATAATAGTGCTTCTCTGTCAATGGCTGATGCATTTCTGCACATGCGCCTCCATCGTCTCACCCGTGAGGGGAGTACGAAGAATTGACGATAAGCTCTAATGACACCCCCGCAAGGGCAGTTCCAACACTTCCAGACGGACCGGTATGTTCAATGAAAATACTGGTCCAGACGGAGCGGTATGTTCAATGAAAATACTGGTGGCACCGACGGGAATCGAACTGGCGACAGGGCCCAGATGGTAGAACTTGACCACTGGGCTATCACGGTGTCCAAAATAATAATAATAATAATAATAATAATAATAATAATAATAATAATAATAATAATAATAATAATAATAATAATAGTGTATCTCCTGCCAATTGCTGAGCCAAAAGGCCATGTGCATCCAGTCCTCCATTCCATAAGGAAAGTCTCCACACCAATCGGTGGAATAAAGGAAGTGACGGCATAGAACATTACTCTAGGAGCTTTATACCAATCAGCCCATGGAAAGGGACCGATGGCCTATGTACTCCCTAATAATAATAATAATAATAATAATAATAATAATAATAATAGTGCTTCTCTGTCAATGGCTGATGCATTTCTGCACATGCGCCTCCATCGTCTCACCCGTGAGGGGAGTACGAAGAATTGACGATAGGCTCTAATGACACCCCCGCAAGGGCAGTTCCAACACTTCCAGACGGACCGGTATGTTCAATGAAAATACTGGTCCAGACGGACCGGTATGTTCAATGAAAATACTGGTGGCACCGACGGGAATCGAACTGGCGACAGGGCCCAGATGGTAGAACTTGACCACTGGGCTATCACGGTGTCCACAATAATAATAATAATAATAATAATAATAATAATAATAATAATAATAATAATAATATTAATAATAATAATAATAATAATAATAATAATAATAATAATAATAATAATAATAATA